>WTSP01012191.1:16621-77067 GCA_025331215.1 Actenoides lindsayi
GAGCAGGGACATCTGCAACTAGAGCAGGTTGCTCAGAGCCCCATCCAACCTCACCTGGAATGGTTCCAGGGATGGGGTATCGACCACCTCTCTGGACAACCTGGGCCAGGGTCTCACCACCCTCAGTGTAAAAAATGTGTTCATTACCTCTAGTCTGAATCTCCCTTCTTCTAGTTTAAAACTATTACCTCTTGTCCTATTGCAACAGGCCCTGCCACAAAGTCTGTTCCCATCTTTCTTATAGGCCCCCTCTCCCCGGAGCCTTCTCTTCTCCAGGCTGAACACTCCCAGCTCTCCCAGCCTGGCCTCCCAGCATTGCTGGGGCTCCTCTGGCCCCACTCCAACAGGTCTGTGTCTTTCTCGTGCTGAGGCACACTGATCACGACCTTGACTACAGATGCAGTCCATGGAGTGTGGAATTATTTGGATTAAACCTATGGGGTCTGTGAACACAACTGAGAGGAGCAGTCTGTTGTCAAGAGGTCAGTGTTCCTCCATGATGGATGAACTGGGTAAGACTGGCAGCAGCTAGGTGAGGAGCAGAGTGGGCTGCATGAGCATGATGCACAACCATAGCCATGTCAAGCACAACCCTGGGAAAGTCCCAACACTCAGAGTGAAACTCCATCCCAACAGCCGCGTCCTCACTGCTTGTGTGGGGAAGGGGAGAGCTGTGAGAAACCACCTGTTTCACAGGGGTTTGGTGAAGAGGCAGAAAATGGTTTCACCCTCAGCTGCATGTCATCTCTGGTTAGCTACAAGGGCAGGAGAGTGGCACCATTCCCCACCTGGCATTTTACAGCTCCATGGGAGACATCTCCATTTTTCTGGTTGTTCATTCGCCATTGTTCCATCACCTTGTTCTGGTCTCTAAACCTGTATGTGTGTAAATCGCCCCAAGGCAGGTCTGCCTCTTGATGGATGGAAAAGTTATATTATTATTATTATTATTGATGTCTTTGCTACTATTACTATGTCTAGGAGTGGCATATGCTCATCTGTGCATCTTGGGAGCCAGGAGGTCACAGTGGATTCAGTATAATTCAGCTGGAGCCCAAACCCTGTATTTGCTTTCTGTGTCTGGGAGGGGTCTGGGAAAAGTTAAGTGGTAAATTTCCTTATTTCTCATCCTCTGTGATCCCCAGATACTTTGCTGATCCCTGGATGAATAAATTCCCATTATAGACTCCAGCAAGAGTCAAGTACCTGCCTGGATCTTCAGTAGTTTGAGTGACTAATGAAGCTGTATGGGGAAGACATCAAAACTCAGGGTTTAGACATGAAGTCTATTCCACTTTCAGACAAAAACAGAGCATCTTCCAAAAGAAAGCCAAGGTGGAAACACAGCCTTCTAGCCTTCCAGAGCCAGAATCTCCCTTCCTCCTCCATGGTCCCAGTTATGAATTTTCTGCAATCCTGAGACCTGGCATTAAGCAATCCTGAGCTAAAAGCATTCCCACAGGGCACATCAACCTTGTGTTTTCACCTCACTCCGGTCACTACCTTCTAGTTTAGAATCTGCTGGGGCTGGGGCATTGTAGCAGAAGTGATATTGTCTAATGGGATGGACAATGGACCATTGGAGTCACAAAACACTGAAGAACCTGTAACTGGTGTCCAAACTGAATATTTTCTTAAAAACTGAATATCTTCTTAACTTTGTATTTATTAGTGCTGATGCTTTGATTTACAACCTGTGCCTTGCTTGGCAGGTGCTGCTGCTGGCAAAAGTTTCCAGCTTCTTTTGCAGATGGTGACCAGCTTTATTGTTGCATTGCCTAATTCTCCACCAGGTTGGAAAAAGTTAGCAGACAGCCTAAGCAGTAAGGCTGTTTGATTTCAGGTGCATTTTGTCCATCTGATTCTAATAAAGCCCATAGAAAACGTGGGTTTGGCTCCTCCCTTGAAGGAGAAACTCTAGAGGCAGATGGAGGCTTTGAGTACAGCGGTATTTAAAGCTGTGGGTAGTTCATTTCCTCCAGTAAATGCAGTCCTCTCACATGTGGTGAGTGGAAGAAGTGACTGAGATTTGCATCTTTGCCTGGTGCTGGCTCGGAGACGAGAAGCAGCTGCTCAAAATGAGAGCTGTGAGCAGGGGGAAAGAGGGGAAGCAAGAGCGAGGATGTCACCACATGTCATGGCTATTTCCAGTATTCAGGGCACGCTGCACCGCTTAGGCAAATTTGATGTTTAATTTACCACCAGACAGATGTTGGATAGCTCTCCCATTGTTTGGTCACAGGGCTTGAAGTCTCCTTTCTCTTCTCTGTTGTTGCCTCAACACAGGCAACCAGCAACACCGATCTCATGATCCATCTCTACATGCCATCTACTGGTGGGAAGGCTTCTCCCAGTTAATTCATTTGAATTGTTGGTCTGGCAGAACTGCACCCTTGGCCCTGGATAGCTGAGGTCCATTGCTGGACCTGAGTTTGGTCCTACCTGTGCCCCATATCTGAATTGCATGAGACGGGGGTCAGATGCTTTGGGTTACTTGCAGTGGGGCTCCTGGCACAGCTCCTTCTGTCTCTGCTCATCAGATGGATGGTCAGAGATGTCAAACAGCCTGACTTTGCAGACACTTCCAAGGACACCCGGTACCTTGGGAAACTCAGGTCCTCGAGTCAGTAAATTACAGGTGAAGCAAATTAAGTCATGAAGGCAATGCCTGGAGGCTGACCAAGATGCAACCAATATTGCACTGGGGCCTTCCATGGATGTGGAGCGGTAGATAGGCCCTTGCCAATCTGAATTAACAATTGAGAAGGTTTTATGCAGCCCAGAGGCTGTGCACTGAGAAATCAGTGGGAGTGGAAGGGGAGGAGGTGAGGAACCAAACCATGCCCATTGTTTAGGTGCCTAAATTGAGAAAATTCCTTGCCAGCTAGTGCTTGCTTTACAGAACATGCTGGGAACAGGGTTCATTAGTTATGCAAAACTGCATGATTATGAAAATAAAGTCTCAGATAAAGCAAACTAGCCTGTCATGAGGTCCACAATAAAACAAAGAGTGTAGAGAGATGCAAAACCCACCCTCTGCTTGGGCTGGGAGAAACAGCATCCTTGATAGTCTAGGACTGTACATCAAGTCCTATCTGCTCTCCCAGACAATGCACCTGCTCCTTGTCTCCTCCTTCTCTTGCCCAAGGGATGTTTTGACTCTCAGCGCTGAGCAAAGAGAAAGGCATATGTGACCTAAATCAGGTTTTACTTCTGCTCACATCCCTCCAGCTTGAGTAAACAGCAGAGGATGTGACTTAGAGCACATACGGTGCCTCCTCAACGCCTCTTCTCCACTTCAGGTTTTCTTCTCCCTTCCCCAGAGGTGAGTTTGACTCACTCTGTGTTTAGAGAGATGCTTCCCCTTTCCCCACACCGCTCATTAAACCACCCTGATCAGCCGGTCCCCAGCTCACCTCTGCAGCTTTTCTTGTTACACGGAGTAGCTTTCTCCGACATGACCTACCTCCCAAACCAAACCCCACCAGAGGCTGGGAAAGCACGGGGAAAAACCCCGGACACTCACAAAACAAACACACACACACACAATAAAAAACTCACTTGATCAGTCTGAGCACCAGCCCCACCCTGGGGTGTGGAATAAGCACTGGCAAGTATTTATTCATCACCACTCAGCATCCAAATATTTGTTTCTCGTGGTCACATGGGCACACACTCACATTCACACTGCCTGCCAGGTGCCTTGGTTTGAAGAGAACCTGGACATGCTTCTGTCTGCTGAGGCAGGGGAGGAAAGACATCCTGTCTGCAAGACTTAGGATCATAGAATTGTATCATGCTATGGGTTGGAAGGGACCTTTGAAGGTCTAGTTCAACAGTTCGTTATAAATACACTAGGATTGCTAGCAATTTGATGTCCAGATGCACAAGGATATTTCTTTTTTAGGTAGCTGAACCCCCACCTAAACACTCTTCTGCCCCACACCTTTGTCTATCCATTTCTATTCACACAGTCATGCATTTTTTTCATATATATGCTTGTGTACACGTATGTATTTAGCATATATGTGTATCTACCCACCTACATTCACCTACGTATGAATACACAGTGCTGGAAATTATAATCTGGATGCCTTGGAATTAATAATGCATAACTCTGATGTTTGCAGCAGTGAATACGTGGCACATGATGGCATTTCAATCTTTCGTATGCACATATACATCTCTCTAGTTACAAACATGCCACTATAATAGGTGTGCTTAACAGCAGTATGTGTTACATAGGAGCAGATCCAGAGGAGGACACAAAAATGATCCAAGGGCTGGAACATCTCTGCTATGAAGAAAGGCTGAGAAAGTTGGCACTGTTCAACATGGAGAAGAGGATGTTCTGGGGAGACATTCTTACGTCCTTTCAGTACTTAAAGAGGTCTGTCAGAAATATGGGGACAATCCTTCTAGCAGGGCCTGTTGAGACAGGACAAAGGGTGATGGTTTTGAACTAAAAGAGGGGAGCTTCAGACTGGAGAGAAGGAGGAAATTTTTTACACTGGGTGGTGAGACACTGGCACAGGCTGCCCAGAGAGGTGGTCGATGACCCATCCCTGGAAACATTCCAGGTGAGGTTGGATGGGGCTCTGAACCACCTGATGTAGCTGAAGATGTCCCTGTTCATTGCAGAGGGGTTGGACTAAATGTCCTTCAAAGGTCCCTTCCAGCTCAAGCCATTCTATGATTCTATGAATGTGGATGAATTAAGTTAGCACAGAGCACTGGTTATCCTAGCCAGAGTAAACATCAGCAGAACCATTTAATTACATGTCATGTGCCTATTGTATTTGATTCAATCAACATGAATGGGAAGTAACTTGATGTAACTACCCAGAGGAGAATGAAATGTATGACTAAAAAGGAAAAGTTCCTCGTTGATCCCATGACAACCAAAGTGCTTCATCCGCTGGTAGACTGAAAGTGTGGAGGTGTGGCACCTGGGAGAAAAGCTTTTGGTAATGGTGAGCACACAGGACACGTGATAACTACCCTTTGATCTGTCCCAGCTTCATAGATATTAGGGGAAATGTCTTTAGGGCGAGTGAGATAGAAATGTTAACCATGCCGATTAGATAAGGGTGTTTAGTGAGAAGCTTAATTTCCTGCCTAAAATGGTCATGATGACCTGTGATGTGATGAATAACGATGGGCTGCTAGAGGTCAGGGAACGGCCCCAGGGGAAGCTTTTTTCCACTGTCTTCATCACTGTAGATGGAGCCACTTCAAGACAGTAGAAAAAAAGGGAGCGGATTTCTCAGCTAATCAAAGTACTTTATGGAGCTGGGATTTTATCCAGAAGTGGTCCTTGGGCCATTCTTCATTGCCCTGGGGAGACTTGTGAATTTGAACTGGTAACTCAGAGAAACATTAAAGGCAACATGGAGATTCTTCTGCTGGCCCAGGTCTGACTGCCCCTATGCTCACAGGTCATCCAGGACACGTTTTATACTTACCAGCAGCAATCTACTTTTATAGTCTTTATGACAGCAATTTGCTAAGACAACACAAGACGTTACTGAGATATCCCACTGCTGTCCCACGTGCAATATGCTTCAGTGCCCACACAGCAGTTTAACTTCAAGAGAAAGGTGGGTGATGCCCAGCTCCCAGTGAAAGCAGGGAGTGCAATGCCCAGTTTAGACAAAGGTGACAAAATCATGGAATCATGGAATGTTTTGGGTTGGAAGGGACCCATCTCCTGCCTTCAAAAGTCATTTAGTCCAACCCCCATGTAGGGAGCAGGGACTTCTAACTAGATGTCCATATGCTGTTGACTCAATTTACTGGATAGGGAGCTGGGGTCAGTCAGCTCTGGAGACCTGCTCTGCTCTCTGTGTTTTTAAGATGGATAGAAAGGCATAACTGTCACGCCAGAAAGTGGTTCAATATGACACATGCTCCACCTGAAGTCATCTTTCCACTACTCATTGCTATGGGTGCCTGTATATGTGCTTTTTTTCCCCACAGGCATACCTACCCACCAGTGGAATAGACACAAATTTGCATTTTTTCAGCTAAGAAACATTTGTAGTCCCAGAGCCAAGCCACTATAGGGTATGGTGCTCCTCCAGTCATACCACGTGTACATCACCTCTTACATAGCAGGCTACAGGAGCACTTTCCTCTACTTTCTTTCATTAAATCATCAGAAGAACAGTTAAGGAAGCCTAGGAGGTCAAGGCAGTTTTTTCAGTCAGATGTGTCAAGTTCCACTGAAGATATGGTGTGTTCTATCAGATAAGAGGAGGTATAATGGCTCCTGACCTGAAATCCCACAGTACAGGCTGTCACAAGTTCCCAGCTGTCTCACGATAACAGTAGCAGACAGTGTCTTGGAGCTGACTTCTATAATTGGAGACACACCTCTGAAGCTATAAATGTAATTGCATCTCGAGAGATTAATGAGATCAGAGAAAGAAGGCCATCAGCTGCTTTGTGACCATGCTGAACTCTCCAAATAAGGTAGGGAAGTCTGTTGAGAAGGCATTATGCATGGCTGTCGTCCAGAAACAGGGTTCTTCTGTGATCCATAGCTTGCTGCCTTTTGCATACTCCCAGTTAGACCCTCTAACCATCATCCAGTGAGTGATCCCACTTTTGACTAGAGTATCTCTTAACTTATCATAAGTCAACTGCTGCTCTTCACTGTGTGCAAAGTGGCCCAGGTTTCAATGCCAAGGCTTCCCTGCTTTCCTCTGTTGTACTGTAGGAGGGGAGAAGAGGGGGGGAAGGCTTTTAGGGATGCCCTACAAGGTGGATATGGGTTGACCAAGGCTCCTTGATAGGCTCCAAGGTCTTCAGCGCCATCTACTGCTATGCTAAGTCTTGGCTCCCTTGTCATACCTCCAGGACTGGGTTGAGATGATACTTTCAGGCTCGTAGGATGGGGATAATTAGTAGCTGCATCTATTGTCCTGACGTTCCTGTGGGCTGAGGACAAACTAAAAACCATGCTGGTATCCAGAGACAAAACCCTGGTGCTGTTTCTCTTATAAGCTCATATAAAGGGCAAGAAAAAGTACTTGAGGATTGTTATCTGGCAAGGAACAAAAGGAAGGAAAGGATAGTAACTGGGAGTTCTTTCTGATCTGCTTCTGGCTATAGTTTGTTCATAGTCAGAATAAAATTGCAAAGTGAACGTGGAGTAGGTCATTCAGCGAAGGCTGGAGGGAAGCAAGGACAGAGGGATTATCACTTTCGATTCATAGACTCATCTGAGATCAGATACAAAACATCCCTCACATTAAGCAGTAAATAAATGTTGGATGAACATGTTATAGGATAGGTGTGGCTGAAGCAATGTATCTGTCTCTATGTCACATTCTAATCTCAATCGACTTGAAGCGAATCAGACAAAATCTGTGAAGTTACATTGAATTTACAGTCTCTCTATTAAGCACAGAGCTTGATTCTCTGTAGAGCAGAAGCTTGGTTCTCTGTAGGTAGAACATAGAGCTTCAACAGGTCTGCCAGGCCTACAAAAGTTCTATTTATGGAGCAAGAAAGTCATCATCCATGTGAGAAGAGCCTTGACAACCAGCTGCAAAAACCATCTCTTCAGACATTTGGAAGCTGGTGTCACTCCAAGGCATTTTGTGGGGCATGTTCATTTTCTTAACTTTCAGGTGGTAGCAGTGGTTCAAAACACACATGCTCCTCTCTACCTGCCCAGGAGCCTGATTTTATAAAGTGAAGATTCCAAATTGAGTCAGTTCAACTTTGTTTCTTCTGTAGATGAAGCCAAAGACCATGCAGAATCTTCACCATCCTTCACTCCTCAGCAGTCCACACTCTAGGCAAGGGGGAAGATGAACCACAACATGCGTTTCACATCATCTGTAGAGCCATCACAGAGGATTATTAGGGTTTCAACACAATGGAAATGTGTAGGACTTGGGTATGTTCTGTGTGGCCTCTGGTGTGAGCAAAGTTGTCTGGGGATCCAGAAAACGCACCAATCATCTTTTAGAAGAACTTGCCCTTATTTAGGGAGTACAAGGCTTTCTAAACGCATGACTGATCCCAGCTCAGCAACATTTTTGCTCCCATGTTTGCCAGTGGCCACGAAGACGTTTGTTTGCATTCAATTCTTCCAGGTAGTAAAACCACTCTGAGCTCATGAGAGGAGCTATGGGATGGCTCCAAATCACAATTCTGACAAAATGTGCCCATTACAATTTAAATACCTATCCTGTGATCCCAGGACAGGGTAGGGAATAGTCCAGGTGGCCTGGACTTATCTCACATCTTGATCGAGGGATCTGGGAACTGATCTCAGCATGCTCCCAAACCAAACCCTTTGCCTTCCCTAAGGTCTGATCTGCTGTCAGATCTGAGACCTGGAAAATAGAAGGAAGCAGCTTTTAAGGAACTTGTAACCTGAAAACAGAGGAGATTTTGGAGGAGAAATTGAAAATTGCTGATTAAACCCAGTTTGCTTAGTGACACCAACAGACATCTAGGAGTGTTTCTGGTCTGGGAGTTAAATACAACCTTGGGACTTCAGGCATGCTCCTCTGGTGAGGGTTTGATCAGCCTGATTTAACATTGTTGTGAAGAAAGCAGTGGATATCGGAAACAAACGGAGGTTCCCATTAACAAAGGTTCAGAACACAGCCTGGCATAATTGCAACCTAAAGGCTTCTATTAAGCTCCAGCTGGTGTTGATTTGTCACCAACCTTCTGCTGCAGGTGGCTGGGCAAATAAGGAGTCCTCTGCATAGCATCCTGCAGGGGTTTTCCAAGAAAAACAAACAAAAAAAACCTCAGTGTGATTTCTGTCAGAATGAAACTCCAGTTGAAACATCGTCTTTGTCTGTCTCCACTGAAGAGCAGTTCCATTGACCACTCCTACAAAGGGCACAAGTACTAAGAACTTCTGTCAACCAGCAATAATCTCCTGAAAAACTATGATATTCAGCAAATCGTTAGCAGCAGCTCTTCTAGCTGATATGCTTGTCTTGCTCCTCCTGACATGCTGAATGGCAGGAGAAGGGTACCTTTGTGCAAACACACCCAGATTCCTAGTGGGCATCGCCCATGTCTCCAGCCAGGAAATTTGACAAGCAAAATGGGATCCTGATCACCTGCTGAATGCTTGAGGGTTGACGTGTTGCAATCAGCCTTCCTGGAACGGGTTGTAGGCATGTGATAAGATTAACACGTGTGTGTCTCACCCGCCTTTGGTGTCCTGGTGTTGACACTGCATCTCTCTTTGGCAGCCCTGCTCCTTGGCATGCAGAGAGCTGGGTTTCGGGAGTTTGGGGTGACCTTGGAGAGTCTCTCTGACCCCAGACACACCTGTGGCTAAAAAGGACAGGCCCAGGGTCAAATGATTTAACTTTCCAGTGCTTCAATTTACTTATATGCAAACTGGTGATAAGGACTTCTTGGAGATCTTTGCAAACTGCATCATGTCTTGTTTATGTAGGAGTTAATTATTCTAATTCTCATACCCTTACTACTACCAGTGATTTACCACAAAGGAATCTACTGGAGGTGATGGGATAAAAAACTTTTTATAGTGCTCAATCAGCAGGATTTGGAGGAGGCATCTGAGCTCTGTTCTTGAATCTGTGACTGTGACTCCTCCAAGACCTTGACCAGGAGACTTAAACATCTCCCATGGCTCACATTACTCATATGTAAACCAGAAAGAAAAATAATGGGCAGCATGCAGAAAATATGAATTCCTCACAATATGTAAGATGACTAGAGAATCCTTGAGCACCAGGGAATACAAAAGTCCTTATCATTTTACTCACTGTGGCTTCAATTTGTGGTCACAGCATCCATGCTGTGCTCTGGAGTGGCCTGCAATAGCAAGTTTGTATTTGACTTACAACAACCAATGTGAACATAGGGATCCATGCCTCTGGCAGAAAATGCTCCAAAGTTGGGGGCAAAAAGAAATAATTACTCTGCCATATTCTAAACACATGGTAGCGGAGATTTTTAAAGGTCCATATATTAACAGGCTCTAACTTGCTGGACTACTGACTCTTTCTTCATGAGTAGTCGTAGCAACCAAGTTCAGATGATGTGGTCTCCTGGTCTGAGCTACAAGTGCCTGTCATATTGACTCTACTACCCATGGGTAGTTTCCAGAGGGTATTTCTCTGTTTAGAAGTTGTTTCTCTTTTACTCTAACACCACTTGAATTAGTCAGACTGCAGCTTCTGACCACCTTCCCAGAGACACGGGTAATTTTAGACTTACGGAGAAGAGCATTTCCAGGCAATGAGTTAAAACCAGCTAAGATTTCCCATGTGGAGGAAAGGGACACATAATCTGTTCTCATCCACTGCAGGTTCATCTCTTACACCTGCTCTTCATCCTTTGATGTCAGTAGTACTCTAGCAGTTTTTTGTTCTTTCTTTCTTTCCTTTTATATTTTTCCTTTTTTTTTTTTTCCTCAGATTCCTGTCCTATTGAAGTTGATGTGTGGAAGAACTGAAAAAGGAAGAAAAAAAGCCTGAAGGACATGGCTTTGCCATGTGTCTTTTCACTCCAGCTGATAAGTCAAGATGTAATTACCTTTTCAGTTCCACATCCACATGGATCCTACAAAGACGTGGCTGTTTGCAGCGCTGTGAGGAATCACATCAAAATCACAAGGAGTAAAGATGAGTCATATACATGGTACAAAGTCATCAATCACAGAGAGTTCCCATTTTTCTCACCACTCCCTGAGCTTTAGAGCATGCTAACGTGGTAATGCTTGACACAATAGAGAATAAAAACAATTCAGGGAGAGGTGTGGTGTTTAATTTGGCCAGGGCCTCCCATCATTTCTAAAGAACCTGAAGATCCTTGGATGAAATACAGATTGTAAGGGCAAAAAATATCATTTTTATCAGTTTGAATTCTGCCTTCCAGGAATGTGAAGTAATAAGATGCTAAGGTCAAGGCAGAAGAGATCTACATGTTACATGCAGCAGTGGAATTTGATCCTTGATGCAGGGGGAGCTGCTAATTGTGGGGGAGAGGGACACTTCACACTGCCTCTGATATAATTTCCAGTGACAAGTTACTTATAATAACTGACAATGAAGATTTAAGGCAAGCAGATAATTTGTCAGTCTACGATGAAAAACTCAGGATTTAATTTCAAGAAAATCTCAAAGGCTCAGGGCAGAATAACACCATTCTTAGCAACTTAATCTCTTGTTGTAGGAGCTGACCTGGATTTAGGCAGCTGCTGGAGCATTGGAAATTTTTATTCTCACCTTGTAGGTGTTAATAGCAAAATTTTTGTTGTTGCTGTTTGTTTGCTTGTTTGTTTCCTAGTTTGGTTTGTTGGGTTTTTTTTCTTTCTTTTCCTTCCACACTGGACATTTAAAGAATTAAAAGCAGAAGTAAAACTGCATTTGACAAATGTACTTGGTCCTGACTCATGGTCATGAAGCAAGGGTTCAGACCAGGCTGCGTGTGAGAGCTCATGGCTCGGACTTGAGGACCACTGGAGCACTGATTTAGGGATGCTCCAATCCCTCACTGCAGATTCCTCTGGCAGCAACATGTACTAATAAAACAAAAAAAAACCCTACCCTATTTTGGCAAGGTGCATGACAAATTCCTTCCAGGACCAGAGCAGCATTTCTGAGTGTGTATTCACCTGCTAAATGAGGCCCAGGGCAACCAAGTACTGGTCAATGCTCCAGACCAGTTCTGCACACTGGTGGAGAGCACTGGGAGGGCTGGTATGACCACTCACACCAACAAAATGGTGTGCCTTGTGGTAAAATGGTCAGTGAGACATCCCCAGGAGAAACAGAAAGGGAAAGAGGAAAGGCAGCCCCTGCTTTCTGGAACCCTTTATCACATGACTCATTGACTAGAAATGCTTGATCTTCAGGGGAAATGGTGATGTGGGAAAAAAATGGCCATTTGCCTCTATCTCTTCTCCTTGAGCGCTGCACAAGACTCTACAGGTGAAAATCAGGCTGTTAGGTCCCAAGCACCTCTGTGGTGAATGCACTGTCAACTTGAGCTGAAAAGTGACAGGTTGCTAAGTCCAAAGCTCTTTTCTCCTCCACATTGTCCCTTATCAGTGCTCTGGACTTGGTCCAGGCTCCCCATGCTTCATGAAATCTCCTGGGGCTAAAGTTCAAGATGGCAGGAAGAGGCAGCTCCTCCCCTGGCGATAACAAACACGTGGAAGGATGATACCTCTACCTGGACCCTGTGCACTCTTTATCTGCTACAAGAAGTCTTCTGTGAAACCATGAGAGATAAAAGCCTGGTGTGACTGTACAGCAGTAGAGGGATGTTCCTCCTATGAGCCTGACAATCCCTCCAGCACAGCACAATTCAGGAAGGAGGCAGTCCCTTCCCAATATCTCCCTTCATCTTGGTGAGAACAGCATTGGGAACAGAGCAGATTCTGCCCTTGTAAAACCATTCAGCCAGTCTCACCTTCCCTGAGACCTTCATAGGAGCTCCACCAGGAGAGCATGTTGCTGGATGAAGCCCACGTTCCTCCTGAGGAGAATCAAACCTGTCATCTAGGGCTAGAGTTCCAGTGAGAAACCTCTTCAAGGCTCAACCGTGCTGGGTCAGTTGGACTTTCAGCACTGCAAAGTAGGGGAAAGACTGGAGAGGGCAAGTGAGACATGCATCCCATGTGTATCCTGCAGCCTGATGGTCTTAAATCATTTCTACATGGCTGCGTCAGGCTGTTCAAGGCCTATAGGTTATTTTGGGTAAGAGAAGGAGACAACATAAACAAGGATCAGCCCATGAGCCTTCCCTTTTTAGTTAGCGTCATCCAAAGAGCAAGGCTGGACTGTTCTTGGCTGACACTTAGACCATCATATCATGTAAATTCTTTCAGGACCATGTTGCCACTAAGCAGCTGACAAGGACAACATGGTGCAAGACAAAGAACAAGACTCATTCTCTCCTGTATTTTTGTGCCATTTCCATCCAAAAGGAGAGGGAGATGATAACATTACATGGGTAACATTACCTGCTGCAGTTCCAGCTTTAACAAGGCCTGGGAAGAGGAGCTGATAATGAGGCTCATGATTCATGCATTGGGTGCGAGCTTCTGTTTGAATGCTCCACCAATTAGCGCACACTTCCTGATCAATAGCAAGGCAATTATGAGATTAAGGTTAATGGGTCAGTCTCATTGATGTCTTCCTATTCCATGCTCATGTCAGATGAGCTGATTCCTGCTGTCATTAGTTTTACCTTTCTAGGTTGCTGGCTACAAAGGAACAAGGGGCAGAAACACATTGTAATTACCTCTGGTTTGCACAGCAAGACTCCTACACCAATATCTTCTAGATAGGGTGTAGTAGAAGGGGCAAGTCTCTTTTCAGTTGTGCCCTGGGATAGGACAAGAGGTAATGGTAACAGCTGAAACACAGGAAGTTCCACCTCAACATGAGGAAAAACTTCACCCTGAGAGTCACAGAGACTGGAACAGGCTGTCCAGAGAGGTTGTGGAGTCTCCTTCTCTGGAGACGGTGTGGCCTGCCCTGGGTGTTCCTGCGTTGGCAGGGAGGTTGGACTCGATGATCTCCAGAGGTCCCTTCCAATTCCTACCATTCTATGATTCTATGGTTCTATGATTCTATGATTTTTAGATATGAGATGGGTGTCTAAGTTCCCATCAGACGAGGTCTAATCAATGGACCCAGTGGTGTCCAAGAGAGATTCATCCTGCCCTGAAGGGGACATCTGAGGTGGGGTTTGTTTGCCTAAACACAGCTGGCAAGTACAAGCATTGCTCTGGACTTCCACACAAGGTTGGCTGATATTCCACAGGAAGAACCATTCCCCCTGGACACAGGGCAGATGAGAGTCCCTGAGACACCTCAGCTGTGGACAACAAGATAGGACAACTGAAGGACCTGATATGTCCAACCAAATGAGCCATGAGGGTTTCAAACCAGCTCTTACCTCAAAGCAGTCAGCTCCAAGAAGAGAAGTAGAATAAAGCTGAAGGTGGACATCCATAGGAGCATTTGTAGCCCTGTATTCAGGCCAGAGAGACCTCTAAGCCTTGTCACGTTGTTGAGGTCTGCTCTTTCCCAAGCCTGCAGGTCTTACTCCCAGCTAGGAGAAAGCCCTCTGTGAAGGCCATCTTCTACTCTGATGACATTATTCAGGGAATCTATCAAAGCCAGGTGCTGGGCATGGAGCTGAGATGTGAATGTTTGCCTTCCTTAGCAGAGATGGGGGAAATAAAAAGGTAAGGAGTTTTTATTGCAGAGAAAAGGTAGGACTTTCATGACCAGGGAGGTCTTTCTGAGCTGTTGGCTGAGTAAAATCATGAAAGATCTCATATGGGAAAGACAGCACTTGAATGAGTTGAAGTGGAACCAAAATCCCTGTGACACTGATGGAGGGTACCAGATGGAAACACCATCTAACTGATGGTGTCAACCCTCAATCCCCTGGGGCGAAACATCTTCTAGTTCCAGGGATAAGATGAGAAGAAGGTTCTTCTTGGTATTTACAGTTTTTCTGGCTCCAGAAAGAGGGAAGCACTCACAAGAACAGTGATGATTCTTCAGGGACCAAGCCACTGCCAAGACAGTTTTCCATTCATGACTATGCCTTGGCCCAAACTTCAGACCTACTAAGACCTTCCAAGTGATACTTTTCTCATGTCCACTGGGTCCTTTGCTTCTCTGCTACATGGCTGGCAAAAATGGTGCCTCTGGAGGATTATTGCAGTAAGGTGGTGTGAGGGGACCTATTTTGCTACGTCAGGCTCTGTTCAAGTATCAGCTTGGTTGAGAATAAGATATTTGTTACACGGGTTTACAGTGTTCATATTTCCCTTGCAAGGGGACCTAAATCAGACCTTGATGTTGCTGCTCAGTCAATGCCTTGATAGTTTCAGTCATTTTAAGTCATTTTTTTTGTAGCTTTTAGGGTTTAAAGAAGAGCGATTTGATCATGTTGTATTATGCAGGTTGTTTTTTCACACTTCCTCAAGCTTTATTCCCCATCCTTTACATTCCAAAATTATTCAGCTGCCTTTAAAAGCTCTTTTAGTCTTTAAAGGCATTTTGTTTGTTTGTTTTCAAGAGATAGAGCCATGTTGTAGCCTCTCTTCTGGGATATTTGCAACCAAACACTAAAATAACCAACACCACTAGCAGCAAAATCTAACGTCTGCCCATGAGGAGATACAACACACGTGACTGCTTTGGTAAACACAAAAAATTGTTCTTATCTAGTACATCAAACATCTGGACTCACACTAAGCTGCTCGTGCTTCAGTCCAGCAAGACTGGCTGTAACATAGTTAATCCAGATAGCCCAGCTCAGGCAGAATCCTATTTATTTGACAGTAGTGGTCCCATTAATCATCCCCAAATAACCCAAATCTGACCATATCAAAGGCACAGTTTTAACACCCAAGGCTTTCCTGCGCTGTGTGCTGCTCTCTTTCCCTGGGACCTTCACCCCTGCTCTGGGAAGGTGCCACTCTTGGAGATGCAGCAGCTTTGACTCAGCCTCTTGAAAGCACAGGGGATGAAAAGCAAAGCTGCGCGTATCCATGGATATTCTCCATTGCCAGGGACATATTTTCCATCACCAAATATGCTACGGACAGAGTCCTGCTGCTTTAAGACTTTTGAAAGTTATTTGGACAAATTCATTGGGAGAGCATTCAGGAAAAATGTGACTGTATGTTTATCTTGTCATATTTTCCCTTAGGTCACCACTGTCAACCGTAATACTGGGCTAGATGGCCAGAGTGTAATCATTTTAATGTTGTTTTTTACAAATAAATACAACACTTGTGTTTGCTCTCTTTTATTCCAGCCTGCAGTGTACAAGACGAGCACAAGAGTGAAATGAGAGAGGGTCAGTCCAGTGCCATCCCTGAAATTAGGGCAGACACGAGATGTAAGAATATGATGAGCGTGAAAGGAGATGTACAGGAGCAGACTGACAGTCCAGCTTGAACACTGACAGAATATGGGAACCTTCTCCCAGGTTATGCTTCCAGTGATCTGTGGCTCTGAGCTTGATGGTCATGGACAAACATTGTCAATGACATGCCTATCCTGTGCCCTGGTGTTTGCTAACTTATGCTGAAGTCACAGAATCAGAGAATGATAGGTGTTGGAAGGGACCTCTGGGGACCATCTCATCCACCACCACCCCTCCCCATAAAGTAGGGTCACCTGCAGCAAATTGCCCAGGATCACAGTGTCCAGGTGGGTTTGGAATCTTTCCAGACAAGGAGATTCCTCAACCTCTCTGGGCAGCCTGGACCAGAATTTTCTCCTCCTGTTCAAATGGAACCTCCTGGGTTCCAGTTTGGTCCATTGCCCCTTGTCCTATCACTGGGCATCACTGAAAGGAGTCTGGCCCCATCCCCTTGACCCCCACCCTTTAGCTATTGATCAGCATTGAGAAGATCGCCTCTCAGTCTTCTCCAGGCTAAACAGCCCCAGGGCTCTCAGCCATTCCTCATCACAGAGGTGGTCCAGTCCCCTCAGCATCTTTGTAGTGTCCACTGGACTCTCTCCAGTAGTTCCTTGTCTCTCTTGAACAGGGGAGCCCAGAACTGGACACAATGCTCCCAAGGTGGCCTCACTAGGGCAAAGTAGAGGGAGAGGAGAACCTCCCTTGACTTGCTGGCCACACTCTTCTTAATGCACCCCAGGAAACCACTGGCCTTCTTGGTCACAAGGGCACACTGCTGGTTCATGAAGAGCTTGTTGACCATCAGGACTCCCAGGTCCTTCTCCACAGAGCTACTTTCCAGCAGGTCAGCCCCTTCACCTGTAATGGTGCAGGGGGTTATTCATCCCCAGGTCAGGACTCTTGCTGTTGCTGAAGTTCACGAGGTTTCCCTCTGCTCAACTCTCCAGCCTGTCTAGGTCTCACTGAATGGCAGCACAGCTCTGGTGTATCAGCAACTCCCAGTTGTCAACCACACCAGTCAGTTTTGTATCATCAGTAAACTTGATGAGGGCACTCCATCCCTTCATTCAGGACACTGATGAATATATTGAACAGGACTGGACCCAGTACTGACCCCTGGGGAACTCCACAAGCTACTGGCCTTCAAGTGGACTCTGTTGCTGCTGATCACAACCCTCTAAGCTCTGTCATTCAGCAAGTTCTCAATCCACCTCACTGTCCACTCATCTAACCCGCACTTCCCTAAGTCTCAACTTAAACTGAGATATCCAAGGGCTTAGGCACACCAGTCCCTGCTGCAGCCTCCTGCTTTCTTTGCAATGGAGATAGAGGTGGTGAGACCAAGGCACACACACAGATATGCATGGGAAAGGCAGAGGTTGGTGGGAAAGTGGGTTATTGCTACTTTGTGTCTTTGGCTTGGTCTGAGCTCTTGGAAAATGGGATTGAACAGCTCTGGACACCACTGTTGGCCATTTTGAATCCTGTTTCTTCTATGCACTGGGTCTCAGCTGTTCAGTGTGAAGCACTGTACTTAAACATCAGCAAGGAAACCATGCAGAAATTTGGGGGGACCTGTGGCACAATGGGCAATTGGTGTCGAGGTGGTTGTATCCACATTAGGCACCGGGGAGGACAAATTTGAAATGCTGATAGGGCTCAGGACAGAGGGCAGGTTTACCTTAGTATGCACTCAAGAGGTGCTTTTATTGTCTTCCAAGTCCAGGCCAAGAAATACAGGAAGCATCAGCGAAGGTGCTCCAAACTGCATCCATGAGCAGAACAGCATCACCTTAGCAGGGACAGAGGGGAGCAGATGCTGCTGACCCATGGCCAGATCTGGTCCACAAACCTGCCCAGAGCAACACCATCCCTGGAGGAAAAGCCAGCAAACTCCCAGCCTTGAAAGTTTGATATCAGCCAAAATTTCCTGTCCAGACACTAGGGAAGTGTTCCCCACCTGGGCCTGCCTGCTTTGATCCCTCACCCCCAAAATTCCCCTTTGTTGAAAAAACCCTTAATTAAATACTAAAGAAATGCCCCTTTGCTTTTGCCTAAGAGCATTATATTGACCTTTTATGAGCTGAGTGGCAGTTTTCACAGAGAAATAACTCCGGACAGAGTTATTAAAAGATTAAAAAACACACCCCCAAAAAAATGAAATCCAGGCTGAAAAAACAAATACTCTTACCAGAACTCAGGGGCGTTTCTCATAACATCTTGCTTATGTTATGAAGTCTGATTTTATTTTATTTTTCTAAATTTCTTTTTTTAAAAGGATGAGGTAGACTCAATTACTTCAAAATTTATGACCTGCTAATAAACCAGATTGAAAGGCTCCTGCTGTAGCACTGTAAAGTGCCTCAAGAATCTCTCCAGCTCTGTAATCTCGTTGGTTCCTGTACAGACAGGAGAGGCATTGCTTGCTTGCATTTTTGACAGGCTCGTGACTTATTTTCCTGACAGCTCATAATTCACCTTCCGTGTGGGTGTGACCGTGTGTTATCTGCAGCACGGCAGGTCCCCAGGGCTCGTGACTCCTGGTGGCACTGCATCACAGCCCCAGGTAGCGCTTGCAATGGGCAAGCGATCACCTTGTCCTGGAAAGAAAAGGTGATGAGGTTACAGGTGGCTCTCAACTGGCTGCTCATGGCTTGGATGGATGTACTCTTTGCTGGGTAAAAAACTGGCCAGATGTCCTGACCCAGAGAGTGGTGGTGAATGGAGTTAAATCCAGTTGGTGTCTGGTCACAAGTGGTGTTCCCCAAGGCTCAGTATTTGGACCACTTCCGTTTAATAAAATTATCAATGTTTTGGATGAGGAGATCAAAGGCACCCTCAGAAAGTTTGCAGACAACACCAAGCTGGATGGGAGTGCTGATCTGCTTGAGGGTAGGAAGGCTTTACAGAGGGATCTGGACAGGCTGGATCAATGGGCCAAGTGCCAGGTCCTGCACTTGGGTCACAATAACCCCCTGCAATGCTCCAGTCTTGGGGAAGAGTGGCTGGAAAGCTGCCTGCTGGAAAAGGACCTGGGAGTGTTGGTCAACAGCCAGCTGAAGATGAGCAAGCAGAGTGTTCAGGTGGCCAAGAAGGCCTGGCTTGGATCAGCACTGGTGTGACCAGCAGGACTGGGGCAGGGATTGTGCCCCTGCACTGGGCACTGGGGAGGCTGCCCATTGAATCCTGAGTTCAGTTTTGGACGCCTCACTCCCAGAAGGACATTGGGGGTTTGGAGTGTGTCCAGAGAAGTGCAATGGAGATGGAGAAGGGTCTAGAGTACAAGTCTGGTGAGGAGCAGTTGAGGAACCTGGGCTTGTTCAGCCTGGAGAAAAGGAGGCTGAGGGGAGACCTTCTCACTCTCAACAACTCCCGGACAGGAGGTTGGAGCCAGGTGGGGATTGGTCTCTTCTCCCTAGTAACAAGTGATAGGACAAGAGGAACCAGCCTCAAGTTGCACCTGGGAAGGTTTAGGTTGGACATTAGGAAAAATTTCTTCCCTGAAAGGTTTCTCAAGGGCTGTCCTTATCTGCCCAGGGCAGTGGTAGAGTCCCCATCCCTGGAGGGGTTTCAAAGCCGTGTAGATGTGGTGCTGAGGGACATGGTTTAGTGGTAGACATGACAGTGCTGGGTTAATGGTTGGAGTTGATGATCTTAAAGGTCTTTTCCAACCAAAATAATTCCATTA
Organism: Actenoides lindsayi; assembly: GCA_025331215.1. Taxonomy (NCBI): domain Eukaryota; kingdom Metazoa; phylum Chordata; class Aves; order Coraciiformes; family Alcedinidae; genus Actenoides; species Actenoides lindsayi. Next base: position 36,225 of record WTSP01012191.1, read on the forward strand.
ATCTATCATACTATTGAAATCTAGCCAGGGAACTGAGATTTCAGAGCAGTGAATCCAAAAATCATGCGAAGAAAAAATATTTTAACCCCCCCACCTTAAAAACTCTAGAGAAACTGTTGATTACAAGTAAATATCAGTGGAAACTGAGAATCTGTGGAAGGATGAAGGATTTTAGATGACCTGTATTTGGGCTTGTGCAAAATTTGCTGTGCTGAGTCCCACTGTAAACAAGATCAATACCAACACTTTGCATTGGTGCTGGCTTCACCTTCCTTCTGCAGGATGAGATAAACCACAGAATCCCACCATGGTAGGGGTTGGTAGTGACCTCTGGAGATCATCTGGTCCAACCACCCCTGCTTCAGCAGGGTCACCCAGAACAGGAGGCCGAGCATTGCATTGTCCAGAAGGGTTTGGAATCTCTCCAGAGGAGACTCCACAACCTCTCTGGGCAGCCTAGCACAGGCTCCGACACCCTCACAGCAAAGAAGTTTTTCCTCCTGTTCAGATGGAACCTCCTGGGTTCCAGTTTGATTCCACTGACCCTTGTCCTGTTGCTGGGCACCCCTGAAAAGAGTCTGGCCCCAACATCTTGATGCTCACCCTTTAGATATTTATAAGCATTTTTAAAGGAAAAAGTGAAGGTACAATCTCAAGCAGTGAAAGCAGACACAGTTACTAATGCCTGCTTCAGCCAGCAAATGTGGGGCATGTCTCAAATACCTTTACTGTTTCTCTTTTTCTTTTTCTTTTTCTTTTTTTTTTATTTTTTTTTTTTCAGCTGCTGAGTCTCATGGAGATGAAGTCACTCTCAGAGGTGACTTCAGGACAGGGAAATCACCTCGAGGCTCTGTTGGACCTTTGCTTTATGTCTATACCAGGTGTTACGCAGCACAGTTTGCTTTATAAATACTTCTTGTCTCTTAAAGTACCAACCAAAATAGACTTTTACTTTCTGTCCTTTGGGTATTAACATCATACCGATTCGTTATAGCAGGCACGCTGCAGCTCAGGTCTAAATATGAATTTAGAGGAAACAATATATTCGCTCAAAAAACTTCCGAACAACGCTCCCACTTCCCCCATCATTACTGTTTGACATAATGAGTGAGTGGTGTTTATTAATTTCAGCTCTCGGAGCTGATGTCACCACAGGGTCAGGGTCCAGGAAATCTCTGAGTCACGTGGAGACGCAGAGCCAGGAAATGTCAGCAGAAGAAAAAGAAGTAAATACTAAGGTGAAAGACGTTGGAAGGTGGTGGCAGCTCCTTAAAGAAGCTGGTTGGCACTAAGAGCAACCCGTGGTCTTGGGTTAAACACCAATATTCAGCCTGGTTGACAAATTAAAGGAGAACTGTTGCAGTTGCCCAGTGATCTAAAAGAGGAGGGAGGCAACACACTCGAACATGACTTATGGTCCTGGAATGTAAACTGTCCTCTTCACAGCTTCTGTAATTGAAAAAGCAATCAATGCCTCTGGGGGGGGGGGGGGAATGGGGGAGGCTTGCAACCAATTTTTGTCTTTGTTAATTTTCCTACCAGACTCAATCTTGCAATACATGGATTAGGGCTGGATGGTGCTGAGGGTTTTGATCTCCTGGTGACTTCAAAGGCTCGGGACTTGGGCTGAGAGGGTGGTTGTGGTATGAAGCACAGCTTCAGATGGGTAGAAACATAATATTTTTTTTTAAAGCTAGGATTTTGCATCTTTTAGTATTCACTGCCTGCTAAAATTCATGCAGTTTTTAGGTTTTCTTCCTCATTTTTTACCCACTTTATTGGTAGGAGGTTTTTCATCACTAAATCAGTAGAAGAAAGTGAGAGAAACCAGGGACCCATGAGGGCCTGCTCCTCTGCATTGAGTATAAATTCAGACTGAGCTGCTTGTGTTCCAGGTGGCTTGGTGGAGTGTCTGAAACCAGACGGGGCTAAGGCAGACCATGACTTCTAAAAAGGAAGAAAAAAGTCCCCCAAACAAAACCACCAACAAAACACCAAAGTTGTTCTATCTGTTTGTTTGGTTTTTAATTATTTTTTTTTTAAAATAAACCCAAACAAACAAAAACCCCACAATAACCCAACTTTCCTCCTGTTTTAAATTCCAGGTTTTCCTCATGAGATCATCTTAGTTACAGTGATTCCAGGCTTTGTATAGACAAGCAGAGGACAGGGTAAACAGAGAAGATTTCTCGTCTCCAGCATCAGTGAAGAGGAAACGTCTGTCTGATGACTTCAAGTGAAGCTGGCATGTTTTGGCTCGATCTGCTGAAGACATACAAGTTTCACTTCACTGTGGAAACTCTGCCTGTGGTCCGAGTTTGCTGTCACATGCAACATCACATATTTGTGGTACAATGCTTTTGCTTGCCTGTGCTGAAGCATAGCAAGATGTAATTTGTTTTTTCTTCTGCAACTGCAGCCCTGGCTGGGGACATGGTGGGTGTGAGCACTGGAGGAGTCCAGGACCTTGGTTTCAACACTGGCTGTGCCTGGTTGTGGAGGAGAAAGGACACATTCTCACTTTTCCTCTCTCAATTCCTTGTATGCAGAAGCACATGGCAGCCTCCAGCAGGGAGGAAGCTGCTGGTTTAGGTTTCCTTTCGGGTGTATCCTTTTGCAGTATGACTCACTTTGTGTTTATTTTTGGCACATGATGAGGTTTTTTACCTGTCTTTGGTCTGAAATAAAAAATTCTTTAGCCTTGGAGAACATCTGTTGCCCCTGATGGACGTGTGTGTGTGTGAAACATAAAGAGATGGTGGGAAAGTGTGTGAACAAATTTACGAGGAATATCCCAACAAAATGGTCCTGTGTAGAAATCATGAACCTTTTCTCCAGTTTACCAAAGTCATTGAGAGAATCTTTTCATAGTCTTCAGCCTCTCAGAAATCCCAAACTTGATGCTGTGTTTTGGTGAAAGTCTTGGTTGCATTTTTCCTAAGATGAACTTTCTGATGAGTAGAATGCAACTTTACTGATCTGCTCAGTGAGGACATCTTTCCTATTTTAATTATTAGTGTTACTTTACAGAGCTGGAAGTTAAGCAGCTACTTCTAAAGACAGTTGTGTCCTTAAGAGAGACATGGTGTCCGTGCCAAAGACCCTGAGACCACATCCACAGGGGCATCTAGGTGCTGGTGATGCTGTGGTCATGTGCTCCTCACTGCAAGGGGAATAAACCAGCAAAGAGATCATGCTGAGGAGAATGGTGTTCCATCCTCTCTTGCTCTTGGCTTCAGGTGCCACCAGCGCTTCCTGAAAGTAGGTGTTTATGTTATTCTTTCGGTGAAGTCACCAAACAGTTTTTGCCTTCCAGAAACAGAGGTGCTCTGACTGTTGTTTTAGCAGTGCAGGACTTGGAGAAAAGGGAGGTCTTGAGCTTGAGGCCTACAGACTTACTTCTGCCTTCTCCTTCTTGTCATTGGAGAAAGCACATCCCAGTGCTTCTTACTGAAAGTGTGGGACCTGATGTCAATTGCAAAACCTGTCTAAAAAGCTGAGGAAATGCCTGGTTAATGTGTTGTGAGCTCCACAGAGCCACGGCTCCCCTGAGCCAGTGGGGCCTTAAATCCTTATTTCCAGTTAGCATGGTCATGTCCAAGCTGTGCAGGCGTGATTGATGACCTAGGCTGAAGGCATGATCAATAGTGTGAATGCCAGCCAGAGCCACAGAAAGATCTGGCAATGAGTTGCAGGATTACAGAATGCAGATACTGGGATTTTGGTGGATCTATAGCGTGGTATTCTCTGTGTCCACCAGTAGTCACAGGACTGGGGGCCTTGTGGCACAGGGACCACTTCACTGTTTGACATCTCACTGGGCAGATTAAGAGGAAACCTTCTTCCCAGAGCATTCACAGTCCTGTGGGCAAGAGGCAAAGGTGCACCCAAAGATGCAGAGGGACACATAAGCCTGGCTGTAAATGGGCTTAGGCAGTCAGGAACTGCAGTCACTGTTATCAGACCATGATGTCCCTTTCTCTCCTGCTGCCCTTCCTCCTATCACGTGTGGCTCCATCTCCCGTTGATGCCTACAGCTGCACCGTCTAGACAACCTACCCTTCCGCAAGGTCCAACGTGAGCAGATAACAGCTGCCCCTCACATGTGCTGCATCTCACATGCCTTTCTGGTCAGTCTCATGCATTTGCATTTTTGTATCGCAGTTCCTTCTTGCTTTTCGTCCTCGTTTTACTCTGTTAAACTCTTTCTGACCTCTTACGAGTCTTATCTCTGCCTTCTGTTACGCTCTGTTCCTCTAACAGCTGACTCTGGATAAGACAGTGGAGGTTGGCATAATATCTTGTAAGCACATGTGGAAATTAAAAATTTTGAATAAAATAAGGGGAATTCAGGTGTTTGCAATTTCCTTTTCTGGCTACCTCTAAAGAAATCTTTGGCCTGTTTGGAAGCACCGTGAAAACACAGGGAATTGCTGGTTCTCTTCAATTCATCATAGCTGACATAATGCAAGTGATTTTAAAATCACTCCCAAAGGGCTTTGCTCCCCAAAAGGCTGGGATCAAAGCCTTTTGCAGAGTAATTCCTTCAAGACTCAGATTAATGCTATTTACAAGGTGGTTAATGATTAAAGGTCAAGTTTAGCTTTAAGCTCTCTAGTTCATTAATGTCACATGACTTCAGATGGCTCCGAGAGCTTGGCCACCCTACAATCCCAGTCTGATCTTTCATTTCTGTAGCCCATCTGAAAAAAAACAACAACAAACCAAACCAAACTAAAAGGTCATGGGATATAGTAGCAGCATTTCTGGTTGCTCTGTCTAGGAGAGAGCCAAAACATGTGGCACATCATGTTTTGCTACATGGTAGAAAGGTGAAATCAGGACTTGACTGATCACAGCTGGTCATCTGCCCTTCCAAAACGATCTGTCACCCACAAGGGGCTTTTAGCCCACAGAACATATGTATTTCCCACCCTGTGATTTTTAAAGGAAAATCAGCACCCATAAAATTGTGCTCTGTGCAAAAAGAAACCAAACCAAACCAAACCACTGAAGGCAGCTCCACCAAATCTTCAGGCCATCATCCAGGTGATGGCACATCATGCACTGATCTTCTGCACTGATCCAGACTTAAATTCTGATGAACTTTTCCCCCTTGATTGTTTCAATTATGGGATGTGTCAGCTACCCTGCTCCAGTGTCTGCTTCAAGGAAGTGTTTGAGTGAAGATTTGCCAGGCAGGGAACAAGGTGTCCTGAGGGAGGAATTAAGATAAGGATGGAAGTATGCAGTAGATTTAGCCTTGAAGCAAAGGCTGCATGGATAGGAAAGGGTGAGAAAGGAGAGCAGATATGTAATCCTGCCATGACTGGAAGGGAAGGATGAGAAATGTGAGCTTGATGCAGAAGGTAGGTGGAAGCCAAAAGAGACAGAGAAAATGCATACTATCTGCTGTGTTTTGTGTGGAGAAGTGCAGGGGGCATGAAAAGCAGTGGGGGCTCACATTATTATTCTTTTTTTTTTTTCTTTTTTTTTTTTTTGATATCTAGGATTTACATGTCTGCTATAGAGTTATTTATGAATTTTACGGTATGATTCTGAACTTTTATAAATACTTGCTCCAGAGTGGGATGAATTGTGTCCTAAAAGAGCCTATTTTCTCCACTGGTTTCCAAAGGGCTGTAGAGACCATCTCAGATACACATATCTATGCTTTATGGTGGGATTCAGCTCCAGAGTCAGAGACCTCCCTTTTCACTCTTATAGTGTTGGTGTCCTCATGCGAGTCTGAGGTCTGAGCTCCTAAATACTCATTGGATATCTAGGGCATCTTTCAGCTTCCTAGGCATAGATTCCCTGCTGCTACCTTAGACACTTAGACACTACACTATATACTGTATATGATATAAATACTTAGACACCTTAGACACTACAATATATCCTGTCTGGCCTTCATCTGCTGCTGTAGCAGAGCAGATGTCCTCTGTGGTCTTGTGTCATATCTCTCAATATTGGGCAAATGCTTTGGATACCCCTGGGTACTACAAATGTTTCTACACCCAGATGTTTAATCAGCTCTGTCCTGCCCTTACTCAGCATATTCAACAAGATCGAAAAATCTAATTCCATGTATAAATATCCAGGGTCACTTGAGATATATCTTGTGTGTTTTCCCCCCTTCTTCAGTTGCCCTTGACATCCCACAGATATTTGAGGCACCCAAGGGTGGTGCCTCAATTGGCACTAGATACCTCTATGCTATTGAAACAACCTACTGAATCCTGCTCCCGAATTTGATCCCAGCCAATACCACAAGGCAAAGGGGACCATAAGTGGGATTTTTATGCCTGCTTGGAAGAGCTGATGAGTGGGATTTGGATGTGTCAAGACTCAAAGAAACAAGGGAATGTAGCTATTAGTGAGGGCAGAAATGAAGGCCAGGAAGGAAGTGCTTTGGCAGCAAAACAAGGAGGTCTCTACACTTGTCCTGTGGTTCCTTCTTCATGGGACTTGTTCCCTGTTTCAAGTACTGGTGCTGGTAGCACTGTGGACTGTGCAGAAAACCATGTGGTTTGGGCATACATTTTGTGTTACAATACACATTTCCTTTCTGCTGGTGTAAGAAAAAGTCAAAGGTGGGCACAGTGCAGAGAACACCACTGATGCATGGACACCTTCCCCACTTACCAAAGAGTCACCCTTGCTATTTAACAGTTCTGTAAAACTCTGGAGGGTTGCACTAAACTGTAAATTGTAGATGTGATACTTAGAGACAGATATGTTATGCAACAGCTATACTTTGAAAGCTGTGAAAGAGGGCCTGCTGGGCAGAAAAGTTGAAATCTCAGGCTTGGAGGACACAGGAATGTGAAACAGAGATGAGCCTGGGTAAGTTCATAACTTGCAATACATCCTGCTCTGGTTCTCCCATCTCTGACAGACATTATGTAGGGTCAAAATGAAATTAATATCATAGCTCCTTGAGAACACACAGGTGAAGATGCCAGCACACCTTGAGGGACTTGCTACTGGCAAGGCTTTCAGCCTTATTTTTGCACCTACCCATTCCAGATGAATTGCCCAGAAATGTTTAGGGCTTGGAGGTGGCATTCATCTCACCCCACTTCAAGGACATTGATTCATGTGCTCAAATTTGCCCCAGGTACAAGGCATCCATGTGGAGTTGCCAAGTATGACCCAAGATCTACAAGACAACAAAGCTGCCTTTGGGATTGGCAGTTGGAGGCCAAACAGATTATGTCAATTGGCACTGGATACCCATCTCTCCCAGGGTTTTCCGTACCATAAGAGTGATGGAGTAGGAGTCTAAGGACACAGAGATAATGAGGTGTGGCCTCATTCAAACTTAGCCACCCACAGGTCTTTATGGAGCCTTTGTCTGACCCAGGGAGAAGTGGCTGCTCCAGCAAAAGCTGAGACACTCTGTCAGAAAATTGTTACGAAAGTGCCCTGAAAGCCCCAGGGATGGCTAGCAGATTAGAAATGCAGTGTGAAAAGGCAACCTCTGTTCTGAATTGCTGTGCACAGGGTCTGAACATCAGCTTTGAAGGATGGGGATTCTGACATATTTTATTTTTTTTCCTTCTCTTTTTTTTTTTTTTTTTTCCTCCTGGCCAAATTGCTTTTCTTATCCATCTCAGTTTTCCCAGACTTTTCAAAGCAGCATCTGAGAGTCGATTTTATATTGACCTGTTTCCACTGACAGTACCTTGCTTCCAGTAAAATCACAGCACACTCCCTTTGTTTTCAGATTCATGGACAATCACATTTATCTGTTCACTGCCCTTCAATAGCAGGCAGCTTCTAACGGATTTCTGCATGAGGACCGTACCCCCTACCCACTAATTGAAATTCAGTGCACGGAGTCACAGCAGCGCAGTGTGATGGTGGAGAATATCAATGCACAAAGCCAGGAGGGAGAAGGGGCAGAGAGAAGTTTCAAATCTTCAGAGACTTGCAGAAAATGTGACTAGGACTTCCTTGTGCATCAGAGCAGTGTAATATGGTCATGAGCCCCAAAACTTCCTCTGGGGGTCTCAAAATAGTCATGAGATGGACATCTGCCCTCCAGTAGGCTCAAGAATGAGGCTGGGATCAGGGGCTTAGATAAATTGAATGTTAGAAACTTCACTACTTTTCAACCTGTGGTTACAGGGAAAAGGGCAGCCTTCAGCCAGCAGCTGGACTCCAGTAGCTCCAGTGCTGGATCTGAAGATCAGAGGATGGGATGCCCCGTTTCACCTTGTGGTTATAGGCCTGAGTTGATGGTCAAGAGAACTGGGCTTTGTTCCCAGCTGTCTTCTGGATGACCACAAGCATCTCAGCTCACCTCTCTGTGCCATGCTTTCCTCATCTGTAAAGCAGCTCATTTTTCTTTGAAAAGTCATTTGAGATGTTGCTGAAAAACATTTACAAGAACAGATGAGCTCATTTATTTATTTATTTATTTTAATAGCAAAACTCGATTGAAATATTTTTAAGACCTAACAGGGGAGGGTATACAGAATGGCTGGGGTTTATCTCAGAGGTTAGGGACATGCTTCATTTACCCAACAGAGGTGCCTGATGGCATATGTGAGGTCTTCCCAGCCTCCAGCTGCCACTCCAGAAAGGAATAGTTTTCCTGAAGGTCTTATGTCTCATGTTGCTTAGATGTTTCAGGTAAGCAAGAGCATCCCAGCTGGCTCTAGACACCTCTAAATGGGCACTTTGGTAGAGCCCTAAGTCTCCACTGATTGTAGCAGGAGGTTGGATGCCCACCTCACATGGAGATACCCTCACATAGAGAAGGATATGTTGCTTAAACAGAGGTGTCTGGTGTCCCTAGAGATGTTTCCACATGTTGCTTATGTTTAACCAATTGAGTCCCATCCTTGTGTTATTTTTTTGCAGCCAGGGTCTCCTATATACCCTAATACTCTCGTGCCCCAGACAACAGATGCCTATTTTAAAATCATCCGTAAAAGCTCAAACTGGTCTGTGGTTTAGGGGCTGTGGTTCACATGGAGTCAAGCCCCTACTCTGCTATGGGCATCCCTTAGGAGGCCAGGCCAATCAAGTGACCTTAGTGAGTCTTACCTTGAAAGCTTGATTTTAATAGATGGGTTCTCCTGTGTCAGGTAATCCAGGCACCGGCTTCTGTAATTAGCTCAACCCTCCTACCACAATGCTCCAGTTTAGAAGAAACTAGATTTCCACTCTTCCAAACTAGGAAGGCTGAAGGGTGGTTGGACTTGATGATCTCCAGAGGTCCCTTCCAAACCTTACCATTCTATGATTCTATGAACTTACGGAGATCTTCTTATAGGTTTTGAGGTAAGTTGCTCCATCTCCTTGTGTTTCAGAAGTCAATACTTCACTCTTTGCACCTCCTGTCTACTAGGAGGCAAAGCTCCTTGATAAGAGGAAGTATCTCTCAAATAGACAATTTGGGCTACATTTAGCATAGCTTTCTGACATACCCTGAAGTCAATTCTGCTTGTACACACAGGGCAGCCTTGCTGTTACTAAAAAGGAATATTTTTTAACTGCTTTGTTTATTTTTGTCCTGGGAGAAGGGACTGTCTCTTGCAATTTTTGCAGACAGCTCTTGCTAAAAGGAGCTCTGATCTCAGACACGGTCTCCAAACAAGACTATAATTCCAGTGGTGATAACAATAATAAACACAGCAATAACCATGCCCAAATATAGCACTTGGCACTGTTTTTCCTGTTCAAATATCAGTTCCTGTGACTGTCATTCTTTGCAAGCTTCCAAATGCTGGCATTTGGAAATGGCAGACGCTTCCAACAAGGCCTTTTGTCCAGAAGAGATTATTTCCAGTAGACTGCACTGCAAACTGCGATGCTGCACTTCGTCCCTCCAAGGTAGAGATGGGGACAGCGTGTGACTCATGCCTTTCATATGATCCTGAAAAGAGAATGCCTGGTTGGTTCATGCTTCAGCTGTTCACACTAATTTCACCTTACACTTTCCCCTTTTGCACAAAAAGAAATCCACGCTCATTGATTTCCTCTTTTGGCTTTAGAAGCTCTCCAGAGATCTTCTTTCCTCATTTTTCTTGCAGTTCTTTCCTCAAACTGCTTCCTTGCTCCATCTTTTGCACCTACCAGGACAGGAGCCAGCCTCCGAAGAAAAGGCTGGGCGTGGAAAAAATGCATTTCTCATGAAAGATGTGGCTCACTTGGTTCCCAGAAGGTGTGGAGACTGCTGGACATGGGGCCACATTGCAGCTGGTCGGAACAAGAACTGTGGGCCCACAGGAATACCATTGTTTTCTTCCTAAATAAGTCAAAACCAGACTGAAATATTAGTATTTTCCAGAATAGCTATCCCTCCCCTAGAACATGCCTCTGTAAAGACCTCATTTTGGTACTTCTAGTCCAAAGAAAATATTTTTAAATTCCTGAATTTAATAAAATTTCAGGGTTTTGGTTTTGGTGGTTTTATTTGTGAGGGAGTGGTGATGTTTTTCCGTAACAATTAACCTGAATCTTCCGAAGCTGTCACCATCTGTGTAATGGTTTAATTGTATCCCACTCTTGTCTCCCCCCCCAGACACTCACTTCTCTCACTGGATGAACAGGGGCACGATGGGAATCAAGGAAAATGATGTCCGTACTGGGATGTGGCTTCACAGCTGAAGAAAAAGGTCCAAGATGCTGGAAAGCATTTTTATGAAGTCCCTGTGTAATGAAAATAGGCAGAACATGAGGTCAGCATGACCCAAGCAAAATGCTTCCTTTCTTCTTAACAAAACAAAACAAAACAAAACAAAACAAAATAAAACAAAATGGTCCAAGTGAATTTGAACAGAAATGAAGTTGTTTGTTTTCATTTTCCTCAAGGGAAAAAACCCAAACCTGTGTGTATGTTTGCGCATACAAATTCATAGGCAAATTACAGAAACCTTCAGATACACAGAAACTTCATTTTCCATGAGTGTAGTGCACAGGAATGGGTAGACAGTCCTCAAGGAGGTGGAGTGATGTGATTGTTCATATTTCATGAGTATTGTTTTTCAAGAGAAATGAATGAAAATTACAGAGAAATTTCAGGAAATCCTCTTTACCCAACAAGAAGAGCAGATCCTCAGCTCCACATGCAACCTGGAAGGCAATAAGGAGAAATAAAACAGCGTCATCAACCTCCTAGATGGACAGGAATATGTGGGGCTGAGGACTGCAGTGAAAAGGGAGGGAAGAATCCAAGAGAATAGGTTTTGAAGGAAGAAATGGGAGGGGATGAACCCAAAGGCAACACTTGGTTCAGATAGAATTTATTGGAAAGATAAGGAAGGATAGAAATGTTAAGGATGTTTTCACCTCTTCTTCCCTTCTGTGCTACGACTCTGTCATGCTTACAACATGGTGTCACACAAACTTTGGGAGGTACACTTGGCACAGCTCTCTGACAAGTCTAGAAGGCCTTCCTAAAAAATGCAGCAACAACCCTCTTCAGTCCTGGTCATCATTCACCAGCACCATCCAACCAACCCTGGTGCCTGAAATTTCTCACCTGCCCAGATGTGTTCAGCAGCTGTTTGCTGGAAAGTATTCTGTCTGGATTTAGGACTCAGAATGCTGCTGTTAAGGAAAGCCCACATCTTAGACTAGATCCATAGACCCTATACCCAAGACAGATGGAAAACAACAGCTGCCTTGGCCAGACTTGAAGCAGTACCCAGAAGAAGTTGTGCCTGGAAAAGCAAAGCCCTCCCACAGCCACTTTGGGCTGGGTGAAGGTGACTCATGTCCTTCTAGGAGTCACAGCCATGAATTCGCCTTGCTGTTACAACACTCTAGTACCTTGACCTTACTGTGAGACAAAAGGAAAGGTCGATACTTTATCAGCCACAACCAACACACTTGTGACTGCCAGGATTTATAGCCTCTCTTATCAATCTCAGCATTTCCCAGTGCCTAAAATCAATGGGCAGGTTGTAGGCACAATGCTGTGATTACAATCACCCCGTCTCTCATTTAGACCCAGGAAAGACAATGGTTTTTTATTGTTATGTCTGATATCCTGGATGACAGGTGGAATAGACCAGGCTCAGACATGTCTTGGCACATCAGCATGGAAAGGCAGACCCATCAATGAATGGGTAACAGTGGAAGGCGTGGACTGGCTGGCCCCCTTTGGAGTGCTATTGCTTAAATAATCACAGACAGCTTTGCAGGCCAGAGAGGGGCATCATGATAATCTAATCTGGCCTTCATGCCTATCAGAAGCCAAGTTATTTCACCTTGTATTTTCAGTACTGCAGCAAGGTCTTTAGGTCAGGTCTCCTTGGGGTTGCAGTTGAACCTATGCCCTAGAAGAGGGAAGCTCTTCTCTCTTCCCAGGCACGGAGGGATCAGGGAAGAGATTTGAAGGTATTTCCTGGCATGCTTCCCTTCCCAGGAGGTGAGAAGGCATTCTGAACTACAAAAACTGCTTTGAAAAAGGAAGCAAATGGGAAGAGCTTTACTTTTCCTTCTCTAATAATCCTGATGTATCCAAGTAGTTCATGTCCCTATCCAAGACAAGGCATTTCCTCTGAAAAGCCAGTGCTGACCACAGCTGTCTTGTTGGTTGCACTCACATGGGAAAGCTGCTTCCCCACACGCTGTCCTTGGTGAGGGAGGCCAAGGTATGGTGGGGAGATGGATGGAGGCAAAGTCAGACTGGATCTGCCTTCCAAAATCTGTGAAGCTCTGGGAATCCAACAGATTAGAGCTTGAAACCCATATGTCTGTCTCTCAGCCTGTGTTTCCTTCTAGCTGTCCAGTGCTCCCAGTGAACACTTGACCCTCCTGCAATCCCCAGGAAACCACACACTTCTGGGAAATGATGTGTGAACTGGGGGAACAATGTTTAGGTGACTTGTCTTCCTTAGATGACAGCATTTAGGTAGGCAAACTGTCCTCTTGGTGTTTACTGTTCAGACATCACCTCCAAGCTGACCGTTGACCATTCCCCTTTTAATCCCTGGAAAACACCAGGCACGTGGAAGTGTGATTCGTTTCGCCCTACTTAGGTTAAATTACCCACGACCTGGATTACAGCTGTTTCTCTTCACGGAAACAAGTGAGATGCTGATAGAGCTGTCTGTGTTTGGTTTGCTGAGTCCCATCCCTACACCTTAAATCAAATGTTTTCCTACAGAGTGGTCCAGCTCAAAGCATGGCTGAGTCACTGGCAGGCTGATGACACGGTCCGGTCGCAATGACCTGCCTCGGGCTCCAACCTTTACGCTTGCAAATAATCACTGCTGAGTGGCAAAACCAGGGTCTTAATGAGATTCCGAGCGGTTTGCTTGTCTCAGATCTCAAAAGGCCAGCTGTCATCGTGCATTACATCCATCCCAAGCTGAAGTTAGGCTCGGTAGTTGTGGAGCTGAGCAATACGTGTCAATGGCGACGAGATCTCCTCCTCATTTGTACCTGCCATGTCAGAGAGCACCTTTATAAAAGAAAAGGGGAAGAGCTTAAATTCTACCCCCTTTTTTATTTTTTTTAATATGTTCATATGTGTTTATTTTATTCCTGCTGTCAGCTTTTCTACATTGAGAAATTAATTCGAAAAGCCTCTTTTTCTTGTCCTATATATTCCGTGTGATGTTTGGTTATGCTGGCTGTGTCCACAACCATGATTAGTGCAGGCTCCAGTAAAAGCTGCTGGGTTTATCTGTCCCTTGCATGATACCCTGGATCTGACAGTACCTGATGATATATACTTTAACAGAAGGTCAAACAAATACCTGTCATCTCCTTTGGCCGCTCATTCCTTTCTGCCCCTTTTCCCTGGCTGCTCCAGATGGGTTCAGGTCCCACGATCTGCCATCGGTGTGACCCTGTGCAAGAAGATTCACTGCATTGCCTATCCTTCCACCGGTAAAATACAACATTTTAAACTATCCCAGCTCAATTCTTGTTTATCACCACTGCAGGCATGTTTCTAGTTACCGCAGGCTATGATTCCCATACATTTTGTTGTAATTTGGTTTTGTTTTTTTGTTTGTTTGGTTTTGTTGGGTTTTTTTTCACAACAGCCTTATGAGGTGGGAACAGTTATTCCTCTGCCTATGAAGACAGTAACAGGAGGAGTAAAATCTGAAAGTTCAAGAGGTATTCAGGTGATTTGCTTCCCTGGATTTCAGTGTGGAAACCTGGAAGCTCTTCCTGGTAAGTGGAAGTGCTGGATGACTGGTTTGCCAAGTCTCAAAAAAAAAAAAAAATCTCTGTTAGAGCAAAATGGGAGTTGCTAGAATGACAGGAAAGAAGACAATGATAGAAAAAAAAGATAGTTGAAGAGGCAGAAAAGAGAAAGGAGGTGGTTTTTTTCCTGCTAATTTTATTTTCCAGGCTGCTAAAACTCCACTTTAAATTAAGTTGAACCTTTACTTTCAGAGGCAGCTGAGGAAATACATTTTCATCTGAAAAACAGGCGGTTGCTCTCTGAGACAGACTTCCCCTTTGGGGCTGCCAAATCTCAATGCAGCTCTCAGCACTGTCCTCACTTAACCTCTCCCAGAGCCAAAAAAATATCCAAATAACTGGCTGCTTCATGCACTGGGCATTAACTTGGCTAACACCGGTCAGGCAAATTAATTCCAGTGAATATAAACTGAACTCTCCTGTGGCTGTCAGACAGCTAGTTAAGTCTTCCAGTTTACTGGAAAGAAAGTGGGAAAGGTAAATAAGCCAAATGAAAAGTCCTCTGCAAGCAGGTGAGTGCAGTTGTCCTGGTAGTTCATTGCAATGTGGAGGTGGAGGTCCCATAAGCAAGGGGAACCTTGTTGCCCTTGAGGAACACACTCCAGTAGTATGTTCCTACCATGCTGAACTCTCCTGTGCCAAGATGTTCCAGGACAGACTTGGATTTCTGTGCTATGCTCAGGAACTCTCTCTTGAGTGCTTCAGCTAAGCACTGGTGAATTAGCACAGTGAGAAAGGCCTTTTCATCATATCAAGGATGGTGAGGGAGGGAGCCATAGATTTACACCTGAAGAAAGGTGGCTCCTTCTGTAGAAGAGCAGGCCAGGCTCTTCCATGGCATTTTAACAGAAATCCTAAGTATCTCTTGGGACACAGGACCTAATGAAAGTAAATATACCAGCTGCTTCATAATAGTTAATGGGGCAAGGGTCTATCTTGCAGTGGGAGACTTGTTATCTGGTGGTTCAATGCCTTTGAAGTTACAGTATGAAAGGCAGAGAGCTTGGGAGCTTGTCCCCACACTGCAACCCCCGTACCAGGCAGAAACAGGTTGACTGCCTGACGTCAGGTACGCTGTTTGCAGACATGCTTCTTCACATCCCTTCATCCTACAGAAAGGGATAAGGGGATGACTTTCCTCGGAAGCACTTTGCAACCTGCTGACAAACAGGGCGGTCCATAAGCCAAACTAAGCTAAGTCTGCTTGTCATTGCAATTACCAACGTTGTTACACGTGTGATCAGAAAATTGCTTATCAGCCTGTGGCATCTTTTTAGAAGATACAAGTGCTAAAAAACCCTCTTTGTTGTATCTACGTGTTGTGCAGGGAGTGGGAAGATGAACACAGGAATCCCCCAAAGGCTTACAGGCAAGTGCTACAGCAAATCCCAGTTAGCCCTCATCTGCTCGATATAAATAAATAAAACTTCCTGAAAAACACATAAAGGTACATGGACACAGACGTATATATATATACACACATGTGTGTGTATATACACATATAACAGCATGTGGGTAAATACAGCAATATATTTCACTTTTAATCTATTTATAAAGCTGGATTCATCTTTTAAGCCCTGGTGCAGCATATTTAGCTTCAGTGCACTGAATTTCTAAAGAAACTCGCATTTTTTCTAAGTGCCTCCTGCAGATGGATGTCTGGTGTGACTCCAGGCAGCATCCAGCATACACAGCTTTCAGTAGATGCTGTGAGATTGGCAGCTTCTTCAGCAGAGGGTGGACAGCGGGCGCAGGATGGCATTTGTCCACTTTTAGCGATCGTGGGGTAGAAAGAGCTATTTTAGACAAAATAAAACGGGAGAGATAAGCTATAACCAACACAGATATGGTGGGAGAACATTCCCGGGCCTTTGGCACTGCTCCAGCAAAACCCCACGTGCAACTTGGGTTTGGGATCCTTCACAAGGACTGCAGAAAACAGGCACCGTTATCTCCAAGGAGCGTGGATATGTTGATGTTTGTGCTCTGGCTACTCCCCTCGAACTGTGATTGTTGTGGCCAACTCTACCATAGTCTGCCCTTTGTTTTGCTTGGTTTGCTGTCTGCTCAGAGGTCACCACCTGCCCCTGGGGCAGAAGTCACGGCAGGGTTGGGCAAGTTGCTGCACGGATGCAACATCCCTTAGTGAAATGAAGCTGTGAAATGGCACGGTGCCATCTGCACCAGATGGGCACTGACATGTTACTGCTTCTAATGCAGCCCCAGCTCAATCCTAGGGATGTTCTGTGGGAGCGTCAGGCTTTGTCTGAGATGTCACCTTCTGTCCATCCATCTGCTGATCTAGCATTGACTGAGTTAGCCCAGTTGAGAACAAACTGTGTTGTGCCTTGTCCTCCTGAGAGCCAAACATTGACATCCATAGCACCATGGTAGAAGTCAAAGCTCCAAGTAGATGGTCTTAAAAGCTAAGGGTAGTTCTATCTCTTCCCTCAATTCTGCTCTGATTTAATTTCCTACTGTCTTCTCCAATTCTTCTGACTTGTTGATGCCATCACTTCCAACTGGAGCCACCCCGGCTCAAAGCTTCTGAAGATACCATGGCTTGGATAAAAGAAACAACGCCAGATCTTATTCACTATGTTCTCCAAGTTGCTGTGTGCCCTGGGCAAGCAATAAGACCTTAGGTCTAAAGACAGCTTCTAACCACCAGGGCAGGGAGGTCTGGAACAGCTTCTCAGCAAGCTGGGGAGCAGGGAAATTGCTCCCTGCACACACCAGCTTTTAAAATGATGCTGTTTAAACTTAAGGTGGTGATGGGATCATGAGGTGACTGTGGAATGTACCCTGGAAGTCCTTTCCAGCCTCATGTTTCTGGAGACACTGAATTTAAGGGTTTAATCAAGGGAAGGCAGGAGCTGAGCAAGTGTAAATCAGGAAAACTGGTTGACTGGGAATGCTGGGGCCAGACTGCATCCAGAACGGGTTAAATTTGTCCAGCAGGAACTGGCGGTTACTGGATGTCTTTGCTTCTGTTTCCCAGCTGCTTTCATAAAGGGTTTGTTGCTGTCTGAGTCTGCCCCAGCCGGACTGTCTGCAGCAAAGTCAACAATCCTGAGTGGTCTCTGGCCAGAGCATCACTGCTTAGAGGAGTGACAGGCTCTGCAATACCTGCCTTGGGCAACGTGGGGTGAAATCCTCTTCTGCCTTCACATGCCAGCGCTGGACTCTGACAAGTAACCCAGAGTGAATGTCACATAGCTGTGCTAAAGTCCCCTGATGGGGTCAGGCTGCAATGATAAATGTTTTAATGAATGAAGGTGTTTTGAATGACCTTGCGGTGTTTGGTTAATTTTATTCCTCTTCTTCCAGGTTGATAACACAAAAAAAAAAAAAGAAAAAAAAGAAAGAAATTAATTGTGTGTTGTTGCTTAATTCTGAATAAAACAGCTGTGAATTTCACAAGATGTACATAACATAATGAGACTCAAAATGCCCTTTCTAGCAGATGCCTGCAGCCAAAAGTGGTTATAAATTTTTATCAGGGTCTAATTTACTGTCTGGCTTGACAAATATTCACATGGGTGTGAAGAAGCTTCTGAAGATGTGCCACAGAGCATTGCGTCCCCTGTCATCTCCCTCGCTGCTTACTCCATCTCAAATTAGATTTGGTATTTCAAGTGGTTTCAGCTTCAGGCTGATTTTTCTTGCTTCAGTTAAAACTCAGGTTTCCAGCTGAGGGTGTTTCACACTGGGCAGAGTGGCACCTCTTATCTAAGGGTCCAGCAACACTGACCGTGATTGAGTTTGGATCAGGCTACATGCTGGAATAAATCAGCATGATCGATTGAAAGGATTGTTACTGGGCTGTTTCACACCAGACCAGTTTTCCTCTCAGCAGGATTAATAACATGCAGTTTTCTAATGAGCCCATAAAGTTCTGCCTCGATGTAATACGAGATCTTTGCCCTTTGCTTCCTTTCAAACCTGCAGGACATTTCTGTGTCTCCAAGGGCGAGAGAAGACAATCTCAGTTTTAATTGCCTAATGTGCATGCAGAAGGCTGGGTGCAGGGCACAGGCATATGAGGAGGGAAGAGGAGAAGGCAGAGGACATGTAGGGTTATATAGCAACATGGAAGCAAGCAATGCAAAAACAAACATTTCATGCCTGCGCGAGGCATCTTTGCTGCCACAAGTAATATCCTAGAGGATGTCAATTATTTCTGAGTGTTTTCTGGAGTGTGTTATTTTGTTGGGGTTTTTTTTTGTTGTTTTGTTTTGTTTTTTGGTTTTTTGCCTGAAACAATGAGCACTGCACTATTTCATTATGTTCGGAAGCAAATATGGAATGAAGCAGAACCCACAGTCTCTCACACGCTCATATATTCCCCTGTTTCTCTAACAGTAGAAATAGTGGCTGAAAATGTTGCCGTAAGAGAGACATGAAACTTGGGTCGCAGGTGGAAATAAAAGAAAAGCAAAACTCTTGCCTGACAGCTTGTTTTCCTCATGTGACTAACACCGTGTCTGTGCATCGGCTGTTTTCCTATGGAGCTCGGGGAATGACTTAAAACCAAATGCTGTCTTTGCAAGACCCAGTTCCCTTGTTTGAGTAGGTAAATAATACTCTTGCCATGGTTTATCTGGTGTTTTCAGCCCCTGATCGTAAAGGTCTCTACAAAGCAAGGAGAGGCCAGGGTGAGGAACCAGATCCTCACTTTGTAACTCAGGTAACAGAGGCATACAGAAGTAAAATATCTTCTCAATATCACCCTGAAGGTCCTCTGCAAGTGATTAAGCCTCAGCTTTGTTCCCATGCTACCTGCTCTGGCTGTGCTGCTTCTAGCAAAGATCTATTTTTTCAAAGTACCTGGAGAGAGCGAGTTGTCCAAATCCTTCTGACCTGACTGAACTTCACTTCCAGCCTAAATGTCTGAGTTTGCTCAGGGGAGAAGAAAATCTATGTCTATTCTAGACAGGTATGCCTGAAGGAGCACTGACCCAATGAAAGACGTAGACTCATTGGGAAGTTTCATCTTAAAGCCAGTTAGTGCCACACTCATTTTACCAGAAACATCTAATGAAGATTTTCAGATGGACAACTGCCATGAGCTTGTGACCATTCACAGAGAATTCTTTTTGGAAACTAATGCAAGCAACAGGCCAAGAAGGACAGTTTGTAAGAGGGAAGGCCAAGAGTGGGTCACTGGGCCACCGGGTGCTAGAGCTGGAGCATGAAATGGGTCGATGAATGACATTTCAGGACTCGCAGGAGGAGTGCGTGGATACAGCTTTCTTTTCAGCCACTGCTCTCTGTGTTCTACCAGGGAAGACCAAAAGAAACAAGAAACAAGAAACAAGAAAAAGAAAAAGAAAAAGAAAAAGAAAAAGAAAAAGAAAAAGAAAAAGAAAAAGAAAAAGAAAAAGAAAAAGAAAATAAAAAACCTCTGAGCACACAAACCTTCACAGAAGCCATGCCACCTATTTTGTCTCTGTTTAGTTGTATTACAACGTGGGCTGAATTTCCTGGGAAATACTGGTTTAGTCTGAGTTTCTCTCCAGGCAGAGTTACTGATAGCCTTTGTGGTTTGGGATAGGAAGTGTTTAAAAAGAACAAGGTCAAATCTCTGTGGAGCATCCATTGTTTTTGGAAATCCGACTTCCTCAAATGCACCTGTTGGGTGCAGGAAACGAGGAAATCAGAAAGAAAAAGAGAAGTGAGGGGCAGAAGTACAGCCAGCACATGCATTGTGCATTTTTTTCTCTGGTGATACTTGCTCCTGTGCCTGCTGAATCAGCATTTTTCTTCTGTCAGCATATAAAGAAACTAAAGAGGCTAGGGACATCGGCCAAATAAGCCCATTCCACTCTCCTGGAACTCCCTGGATCAAGTAGAAAGTCTTTGTCGACCTTAGGGCACAAAGCCCAGACAGTCCTCCTGGAGTGCCTAGCTATTGGTAAAATGCTTTCCAAGCATGCAGAGCTAAGCCCTCTGAGTCCCTCAAAAAGGAGAGTCAAGCCAGAATTTCAACAGAAGCTGCCATCCTCAGCTGTCATAGTCATCACATCAGCAGAGAATGTATCTCAGTGCAAAAGAGAAAAGAACAGGTGGACGAGAAAAGGACGTTTCTAGGCAAGAGAAGGTTTCAGTGGAAAAGCTGCTTTTAATTTCACCCTGAAGTAAAAGGTACCGACTTGAAGAACTGCAACTTCTTGGTCCTTTGCCACCAAGGTCTGAAAGCAGCTTATGTTCTCTGAATTCAGATGCTAAGTAGAGCTGGACCTGCTCAATGCTTGCACATGAGGACACCACAACCATGGCTGAAGAAGTCAGGTTTGGGCATTAGACTCCAGAAAATGCTGAACTGAAAAAAACAAACCCCACCCAACACCACCACCACCATCTTTGCAGAATCTTTGGGCTGGTAGAGGGCAAATGAGGAGAACTTCACTATGATGACTCATGGGGGAGAGTTTGTGTGTTGTTGACTTTGCTCACTGCTTGCAGGGATTTCCCGTCTATCAGTGAAGGAGCCAAAGAAGAAACATATTTTTGTCACATGCCAGTGGTAAGGATGGGCTTCACAATGAGCTGTTTTCTTACTGCGTTGAATAAATAGCTTCAGTCACAGGAAGAAAACAATATAATCTGAAAAACTCTCAGTTTTCTTGGCCGGCAGAGACTATCAAGGGTCAGGCTGACTGGGAAATGCCTGTACAGAATTATTTGCCACTCCAAAACCTCAGACTGAATGTTTCTAGACTGTGGTGACCACTAGGTGCTGGAGGATGAAAAGGGATGTGGAATTATTATAACCTCTATGTAACATATGGTTTTATACCACTAAATTTCCAGAGATTTTCAAAGTGCGTGGTGCTGATTCTCATGCCTCAGAGCAGAGGGAAAATTCTCTGTCCCTCAGCAGGGACACAGGAAATGATGGGGGTCTTTCTATTTTGGGGGATAAGAAAAGTAATTTCAGGCGACAGGTTGGCTGTGTGAGCTCCTCTCCAAGGTCTTCTTGAAAAGCTGACTTTCTGCAAAAAATATAGAATCATAGAATTGTTTTGGTTGGAAAAGACCTTCAAGATCATTGAGTCCAACTATTAATCTATCACTGCCAATCCCACCGATAGACCATATCCCTGTGCACCTCATCTATGTGTCTTTCAATGACCTCCAGGGATAGGAATGCTACCACTGCCCTGGGCAGACTGTTCCAGGGCTTGACAACCCTTTCAGTGAAGAATTTTTTCCTTATGTCCCATCTAAACCTCCCCCAGTGCAACCTGTGGCCATTTCCTCCTTTCCTCTTGTCCTATCAATATAGGCAGCCTCAGGCACACAAGGAGGGAAGCTGCTCTCCACTGTCTTTCCCCTCCATGGAAGCCAAGTGGACCTCAATGTAGTTTCACTGTCTCCTTTGTAACCTGTAGGATGGGTATGAAGCAGACCCTGCTCAAGGACCCTTTCCTTGTCATCAGGACTGTGTGTTAACCAAAGCTTCTTCCCTTGCAAAACTTGCACATCATTGGCTGAATTTGTTTAGAAGTCTTTATGTTTCTGCAAAGCTGGTAACACTAAACAGGGCTTAGTATTCCCAGTAAGATGCCAATTTCCCCTCCCTTCCCAGCTCCTTTTGGAGTGGGGAATGTATCTGTGTGCGTATAAGATGCAGTTCATGGACAGATTTGCAGAGCTGATTCGGCTCATTGCTCAGGCTCCAGGGATAATGTGTTTGGCAGATTCTTGCACTTGCTTCTTCACCCAGAGGGCACGTAGGATGTGTCAGGGTCAGGGGGAGCTTTCACTTGTTCTGGTCCTGTCGGGCTCCACAAAAGCAGCACTGCATTTAGTCAGAGCCAATTCATGGGACACCTTGTTAACAGGCAGACAGCAGAGAGCACCCGACAGACTGCTTCCAGTGATGATTTTGAAGAGCTGAGGCCTCCAGAGAAGTTGGCAGACACCTTTTTATAGCCTGAGAGATAACTGCCTGGCTGGAAGTATTGAACAAATCAATCTTTCAGAGCAGATCTGAAGAGCAGAGCTCTATGGATCAGTACTGATCTCAAGTGGTAGACACGTGGGGTCTTCTACTGACGTTCATGGTCTACACTAAGCCCCTCAAAGCAATAAAGCAGTCAAGTCTTATCCCAGTGGAGGGACTGTGTGTGCCCTGATATCTCAGTCATGGATGCATGCATGGCTGTTCTCTGATGAACTTGGTGGATGGCTGGAAAATCCATTTCCCTGTGGATGCCTGGGCCGTGCCAAAGGGCAGCGAAGGTTGGTGATGTGTCACCATCTGGTGTTCATGGTTCTGGGGTCCAACTGGGGCCCTATAGACATGTGGGCTCATGCCCCCATCTAGTGGCTGTCCCCAAGCCTGCAACACGTCCCTTCTTCCTCAAGTGCCATTCAGCTCAAAGCGGGGAGCACCTTGACTGTGCTGTTGATGTTCTTGGGGTGCTACCGGGATTGGGACCATGCCCTTCTGTAACTAAGCTTTGTGGCAGATTCCCTCGTGGTAAATGACTCATGCACAAAATTCCCGGAGGGGCAGACAAACAAACATGATAGCAATCATGCAAGTGTCACAGGACTGTGTCTCTTACTCCTGCCCAGGTCCCAAATCATGATCTGCAACTGAGGAATGTGCCTTTGCACAGAGCTCATCAACTTGGCTAAAGCTGCAAAGAGGAGGAAGAACATTTTGGTGATGAAAAATCAGGTTTTCCCTCACCCTCATGCTCATGGCTTGCTTTTGGGCAAGCAAAAGTTGTTTTGTAATGTGATTACAGAAAAAAAATATCCCCCAAATCCACCACCACCAGCAACAAAAAAAGGATGATGTGTTCAGACATGGGCTGCTTCCCCAGTCATGCGATGGGGAAGCTTTCAGGCAGAGATGACATTGTCTGAAGTGAAAGTGGAAGCTGTGTGTAAACATTTGGCTACTCTGTCAAAGGCTGGGAAATGAGATGATATGATTTAGGTGCTGTGTGTAACTGGAATACCCCAGTGAACCTGAGACACTCCAACAGTCATCTGTCTTTTACACAAGCATGGTTTACTCATCAACTCCAATAGTGATACAAAGGGCCCTCTATTTTCTCTAGATATTTTTACAGCTTCTCTTACAGCATTATCTCAACTCTTTACAACCTTTATTGTATCTCCCCCACAACTCTTCTGGCAAGACATCAGAGTTTTTCCTGTTTGACCGCTGGGAAAATTGAAGTGCACAGAGAGATGTACTGAAGATCCCGGAGGAAATAATTAGCAAAGAAATTAGGTAATTGAACTTAGGCATCAGCTTCCCACTAAGCTGCCTTATCTTAGATAAATCCCAAACAAAAGCCACAGTAACTCTTAAATTCAACAAGATACAAATGTCACCACAGGACTCCACCAAGCATGCTCACAGGTACTTCAAACACTCCCTTGAAGCTGAGGGTAACTCTTAAAGCAAAGCACTGTGACTGGTGCTCAGTGGGTTAAGAAGAACCACTCACTTGGCACTTCAAAGTTACCCATTGTACTGGTTGGTAATCACCTCTGTGTAGCTACTGGGAAGAAAGAGCAAAAAGTCCCCTCTGAGCATTGCCCAAACTGAGCTGCTCCAGGAAGATTTCCTCAAGTAGTTACAGAAATGCCTTCTGGTAGTGACATAAACCCACTGGAGAAAGACATAAATGAAAGGAAAAATGTCACTTTGCCCTCTGCCCTTTTTTCCTTTGTTCACTATCCCAATGTGGCTGACTTGGACTTCCCATGCTATAGCAGGTGTACATTCCTAGAGATCTTAATTTTGCTTAGTGAGTAGATGTTCTTTAGGTACATCTCTAGAGCTTTCTGGTTGTTTTTGCATAGAATGCCTTGGCTACTCTTGCAGGCATAAAATCATCTTCAACAGGAAAACTATTATGTTTCTTTTGTAGACCAGCTTATGTTATCAAGTGTAATCCCTTGTGAAGAAAGACCACTTGTCAGGACAGACTGATACAAGACTGACAGCTCTGTCAGTCCAATATGGTGTCAGGGCCAAGGCTCATGAGCTGAAGATGGGATTGATGTTATCCCTGACTTTTGGTCTAACAGCTGGAGGTAAATCTTAGAATCATAGAACTATTAAGGTTGGAAATGACCTTCAAGATCGTCAAGTCCAACTGTCTAGTAAACATTATCATGACCACAAATCAAGCTATCCATGATCAGTGATGAATGATCTGTATTTTCCCAAAGTATTGCTTTTAGCTCCCTAATGTATTCTTTGGGGCTGGTTTGGAGAAATCTGCTGGGGTTTCCAGGAATTTCTCTGATAATTCTCTACTTTCTCTGTGTAGAAGCTGGCGGACTTTCTGTATTGATATTGGTCCATATAATGCCTAGCACACATCACAACATAGTTCAGGAGTGGGCATGGTATGGTATGGAGGACCAAATGGCTGTCTAATTAGCCTGTCCTTTCTCTGGAGTACCAGTAATCTATCACTCCCTGTTTACCTGCTACAGGCCACTCAAGATCTTCTAGACATCTTACTCCACTTGCAACCCCCCATGTCAAGGTGAAATGTTTAATTTCTTGACATGCAGAGTCAGATCCACTTCTCATCTCTCCTTATTGCTCTTCGTTGTATCTTTTCCAGTTTTGCTTGTCTTTTCTGGAGAGCAAGAATTGTGCTTCACATTCAAGATGTGGAGAAGGGCCTGGATGTCTATGGTACTCCAGCCTTTCTGGTTATATGCTGACTTTCATTCCCGTTCTTCCAATGTCCTTCTTCACCACCCAGCTTGAGTTGTCACCAGACTGCTTCCCCATCTCTCTGGGGTCTTACACAGGGAAATGGAGAGGTGGGTAGTCCCTGGTATACACCCTTCTCAGGTCTTTTTCTCCCAGAAAGAACTGTAGCACCAGGTAAAGTCTCCCAGAGTTAGTTCATCCAGTCAGCACCTTTCTGGGGGCATGGTGGGGAGCAGGATGATCCTGTGAATCCGTTTCACTGTCCTCTCAACCGAAAGTTCACCAAGTGGGGAGCTGTCATGACAAAAACTGTCCATTTCAAAGACTAATAATCAAGACCTCTTGGATGCAGGCTGGTTTGTGGTTGGCCTGGAAGAGAGAAGAAGGAGGATTGCTTTCCAAGCCCTGCAGCGATCCCAGATTTGATAAACCCACTCTTTTCCTTTCCTCTCCTTCCCTCACCTCCCAGGGGTATGACTCAAGTATTTATGAATGCAAATGCTTCTTGGGTCAACAGCAGGTCAGAAAATGCTGTGCAAGCAGGATAACATGTCCTCTGTTCCACCAGGGCACATACTGCAAAAGAAAAAAGTGTTGCCTGTGCTCCTAGAGTGCTCTGTTCTCATCCTTCCTCCTCTTCCAATTTGAGCCCTGTCCTGCCCCGTGGAGAGTTTGGCTCTCTGAGGTCACAAAGGCTGAAAAAATAAATATCAGACTGATCTGCTGAGCAGCCCTGGGTCTGCATTATTAAAAATGGAGTGGGTTATATCATT
The DNA here is from genome assembly GCA_025331215.1 of Actenoides lindsayi. NCBI lineage: Eukaryota > Metazoa > Chordata > Aves > Coraciiformes > Alcedinidae > Actenoides > Actenoides lindsayi. The sequence continues at coordinate 61,890 of WTSP01012191.1, forward strand.
ATTATTTCGGGGGGGGGGAAGTAAAAGGTGTAAACCACCATTCTAAGCTAAGGCTCACAATGACAACGAAGGCAGAAAGGTTTCTCAGGAAATGATCAAACTTGAGCCCTCTGTGATAATACGCACTCGGTGCCAATGGCTTTTGGAAGAAAAAATGATCCTCGGCTTCACAAGGCTCAGTGTCTCATGCAGACTGGGACCAGGATGAGATCTTGCTTTGGCTGCTCATTCACTTGCCTAAACGCCTCTTGAAGTCACTGGGGATCCTTTGACCCTTATTTCCTGCCTTTGTCAACTGATTGTAGAGGACCAAGGTCTTATCCTTTTCAGCAGGGAGCAGCCTGAGCTTACCCCTTCCATCTCTCTTGGTTGCCGCAGCAGTTCCAGAGATTAAATTTGCTGTGTGAATGGTGCTGTGGGCTCTAGAAGACCTACTGTCTCAGCTTGCATTGAAGCATGGACCCAGAGAAAGTCCTCCAGATCCACACCAGCAGCACACAGCCCGAGTGCATCCCTGCATTATTTCATGTTTCTGCCTGCCTGGGGGATGAGGGTAGGTTATTAACTAATCGGTCCTCATGACAGTCTTGTGCTGCATCTGTTCCAGGTCAGGGGGAGGGAAAAGCTGATTTCCATCATCGCCTGGGGAGGCAATGGTGAACGGAGAGCGCAGCTCCACCATCCTCTACTGGCAGGCATCCAGCCCTCTCCTGTCTGTCTGTGGTGCCTTCAGAGATCCCTTGATGCTCGCAACAAGGTCATTTATGGGTGCTTGCTATGCCCAGCCCTCTGCAGAGATTCTCCAGGAAATATAAGCAGACTCTGAGCATGATTGTAGTATATTTGTACATTAGTTATTCTTTTAACCTCGGTCACCAGTACTATCCTGATCTGTAAGTACTGATCCTATTTATATACTGGCTGTCATGCTAAGCAGTGTTGTACTGACCCAGCTGCCCTCCTTACGGGAGATAATGATGAGATAATCTAACTTATCATCTTGCTTCCTGCTTTTAAGGCTCAGAAACATATTTAAACACTGGCAGCTGAAAGGGCAAGGTTAGCTGTTACCCTCAATGATGCTTTAAGAACCAGTTTGTAGGTAACCCAAGAAATCCAAATCCCGTCTGTAGGTAGCCTAAGAAATCCAAATCCAGTTTGTAAGTAGCCCAAGAAATCCAAATTCCCTGTGTGTTTTCTGCTGAGCAATAGCTGACACAGGTCATGCTGTTCTGTGAACAAAGGAGGACACACTTGGTGGAGAAGAAAGATGAGTCCTGAGATTGTAAAGTCACCTCTGGACCAAGTTCAACACTTGATGTCAGTGGAAAAGCATTTCCAGCCTGGACTGCACATGACAATGCCCTGCACTCAAGTGACCCATGTGTAAATGAGCCTGGAATTGCACTGATGCTTAGAAAAAGGTGATGTGAAAATAATACAGAAAATCTTGTGGAGCAATTGGAGTCATCCTCTTCAGAGGTAAGGCTAGAAGGAATAAGTCACCTTCTGTAACATGTGGTTGATCCTGTCACTTTTGCTTCACAGTTCTCCTTCCTTCTCCGGGAAAACATTGACTTATCCTTGAAGAGCAGATCATCCTGTGCATGGAAGAGGAAGATGTTCCGGGGGAAAGGAAGCTGAGGAGCAAATCCTGGTGTGTGAGGAGGCCACATTACAGTCAATCATCTGTCAGCTTTCAACATGTTACCATCACAACCTGAAAGTTCAGTTACTTGTTGGAAAACAGAAGAATGTAATCTGTACCTAGTTGCACAGACACAGATTAACTTTACTCAGAGTGCTCATGGCCTTTATAGAAAAGCAGGATAGCCAAGGGCAATTCAGTGAATGTATTTCTGCTAAAACTCATGTGCCTGCAACTGTCTGGGTTCGAACACACACAGGCTGACTGTAATTCCACTCCAAATGAGGTCATTTGAAATGGTACAGAGACCATCGCTAATGCTGCTGCATCATGCTGGGCTGTCAGATAGATCCCAGGGCTTTAATGCCATGCTATATATATATTTATACGGTTGCCCGTACTTCTTTAATTAGGAGATGCAAATGCTGGTCAGAGACAAAGCAGAAAATGCCAACAAAGGCAGATCATGCTTCTGTTCACATGGAGGCCTTCACTGCTGACAAGATACAGCTGCATCAGCTGTTCCTTTTGGGGCTGTATTTGGCTCTGTTAAATCCTATTGATTAACAGTAAATTGTCTAAAGTGATGTCATTTTCCAGGGGAGGCAGAGGGGTAAGGTTGGAGGGTTGGGGCTATATCTGTGCTGCTGGCTCTGGTGGGAGGCTGTACTCAAGGCAGGAGATACCACTGCCTGGATCGGAAAACCTCATGATCTCAACCAGATGTTGGGAAAAGCTGGCTGGCATAGGTCAACATGGAGGTGGCTGTTCCTCCTTGGTCTGGGTCAAAAATTCCTGGTCCTGCAGATGGAGGTAGATAAGGGCATGAGGGGGGTGAATGTAGTGTCCTTTCCTAGCCACAGAGTGGACGTGTGGATGGGGCCCACAATAAACATCCTAGATGAACTATGCTTCAGAGTAGCTGTCCCTGATCTCCCTATCTTCTCTTGGCTGGGTGTGTGCAGTCATCTGCAGCATGTTATGGTAGGAAATAGCTAAGATTTGGATAGGGTGAAGTTTGTATTTTTGGTGCTTGTTGTAAAAAAGGGAAAGGAAGAACTGAACTGCACCACTTTGGCAGAACATCCAGACACCTACCACAGGCAGGCTCAACCCTGATGCGGATTTTGAGCATCTCTGAGCCTGAAGACAATTGGGAGCCACCATTGCTCTCCTGGCAAAGTCCCTGGTACAGAGGTAATTAGGGTAGCAGTGCTTGTGTTGGCCTAGTTTAGATCATTGTAAAGAGGTAGCAGAAATACCTCATCGTCTCAAAAGCCTTTGTCAGCACATGCTGTTTCTACAGGTCTGTGTTTCCCAGGCAGGTGGGAGGTGAGGGTGGGTTAGCAGTTGGGCAGCCGGTCCTGCTCCTGCTCCTCCACTGCAGAGTGGTCATCTGAGTCCCTCTCTACATCCCCTTGTTGTGGCATAGACCATCACACATCATGTTCCTGTTCACAGCAGCTTGTGTCTGTTCTTATCTGTACTGGGAGGCATTACTGTCCCAGCAATGGCAGTGTCCCCAGGTGTAGACAGGACCTACAGGTGCAGTGCCCAGTGGTGCAACAGTGGATTGATTGACAAGGTGGAGGTTGATATAAGATGACCTGAGGTTGATATAAGACCTGCCCAGAGAGGTAGTAAATGCTTCCTCCCTGGAAGCGCTCAAGACCAGGTTGGAAGGGACTTTGAACAAACTGATCTAGTGGGAGGTGTCCCTGCTCATAGCAGGGGGGTTGGAACAAGATGATCTTTAAGGTCCCTTCCAAACCCAACCATTTTATGATTCTAAGATTCCATGATTAACCTTGAAGGTTTTCTCAGTGCTCCCATTTACCAGTTTTCCCCAGAAAACTACCCTGGTGCCACTAGGAGCAGAGTGGCTGAGGGGAAGGACCAATTACAAGGCTGTGTACATACTTCAGACTACGGAAGCGCACTAGAGGTAAAAAACCACATGCAAATAACCTGAAAGTTCATCTGAGTCTAGTTTCATCCTGAACAAAAAATAAAAACATTGCCTATCACAATCTTCAGTTGGCTCTGAAATAGGATCTGGATTGTCACAATTGAAAATACCATCCCTCCATTCCTTTGTCGGGTATGGCTCAACATGTCGTTGTTGAGACAGACTCATCACATTCACATAAAGTCACTCACACACTACTACTCCAAAAGCTCAAGTGCCCATGCTTCAAATGATGTTGCTGCTGCTGCTGTGGATGCAAGCCCTTTTATAATCATTCTAATAATAAGTGCCCACACCTGACTGGCCTAATCAAAGGCCACCTGTCCACAATTGGGTGCTTCTTTCTTTCTGTTATAACATGGATAAGCTTTCCCTGTTTGTGAACTGGTGGTTCTTTTCTCAGGACTTTCTGGCCTCCTCAAGGGTACACAGATGTTCATTCAAGGTTATTTATCTAATTCTCATTCTAATCCCTCGGACAAGCTGAGGCCTCCCACAACAGTTCCCCCTTTTTGTATTTTTTACCAAAAGGGGCCATGTTAGCTCCCTGCTGCAGGGCCCTTTGCAGCAAGAATAGCATACATGGAGCAATACAAGTGATGGTAATTACCAATATCAATATGCCTGCTTTCAGTAGGCCCTTCAGTCATCCCTTGATTCCCCTTTGAGCCAGATCAGAAAGTCTTACATTAACCATGATCAGTTTCACCCATATACCATAGTGCACTCACAACACCCAATACAAAAAACCAAAGTGTCCCCACAACCAATACCAAGGGACAAGCATATAGACAACGTCCACAAAAATGTTCAGCTCTTTCACTGTTGATCTTCATCGTAAGGCATAGTACTTTCATCACAGCAGGAGAATTGGGGTCACACTGGTCTGTAGTCTCCTTCCCTCCCTGTAAAGATGACATGCTCATCCTGGCCCCCTGGAGCATTAGCATGAACAACCACAAACACCGTAGGACTCCTCCTCTTTCCAGTGCAGCAGTGTTTTTAATAAATAAAAAAACAAATACAAAAACAAAAAAAGAGATTTTTCATCATCTCCCCAAAATTCTAAAAGAAATTATTATGCAGCAATTCCAAACCTAGACAAAGTCATTAGATGATGACAACTGAATTCCTTATATAAAATAATTTATATATATATAAAAAACAGTGATTTTAGAAAAAGATTGCATCATCACAATAATACATGAAATAATGTTCTCAGTAACCACTCTTGATTCATCCATTTCAAAGCAAATTAAAAATTAATACAGATTATTATGCTGCAGGTTGGGAAAGAGATAAAGAAAGCAGTGTGACACACTGAAGAACACTAAACTGGTCACTAACAAGGCAGGAATGAAACAGAGGTCACCTAGGCGGTAGTCTAGTGTGCTCATCTACTAGATTATCTTTCCTCTCTCCCACATACATATGCCAGCATTAGTTGTTGCGAAAGAAAAACAGCTTTCATAAATTCTTGAATGTCCTTCTATCTAATTAGGTAAGTTCCTTATTTGTCTGCCATTGAGACCAGGAATAATCTGATTAGAAATAATAGAGTTTAAAGAGCTGTTGTGAAGGCATATGACATACTTATGAAGGGCATTGGTAAACCTGTCGTGTCATACTCTTTTAACCCTGTTCCTTCAGCAGAACAAGAGGTCATTTCCGGGTTAAAGGAGAATAATCATGAAACAAGAAAAAAACGTGTTTCACTCAACATAACATAAGCCTTTGTAGTTTAGTACTGAAAAAGTCCTTCAAGATAGGTAGAATGGCTGTCTTTGAAAATGCAGAAAGTAATTTAAATTTAGCTAGGTTCATAGTGCCATTATGAAAAGAAATGATAATGAGTCAGTGCAAATAAGGACCAGTTTTACCAAAGTTTATGGACTGGCATGAATGTGACTTAGATGAGAGCTCAACGTGCATGTTAAAAGCTCATCACTCAGGACCAGTTCTAGCTGAAGTAATAGTAAGAAATGGTTAGAACAGGACATGTTCCAAACTGGAGGACAGTGTTATTGATACAGTGAAGTAATTCACCTTCCTCTGAAATACCAACAGCCATTGGTGGAGACAGAATGACTGATGCATACAGTGACAGATTACTGTAAAATATGTCTTCAGGTTCTTCCTAGTGTAAAGTGCTTTAAACTAGAAACCTCACTGCCATAGCAAAGAAGTTTCACTCACATTTTCTTTGGTCTTATTTGGCTGGAATAAGTTGTTGAGTTCTCAGGAAGTAAGAAAAGAAAGGGGGAATAAAATTCATTCAAATTACCTCAGCTAATGCATGTTGGACAGACTTGAGTTACTGTTACTGTATTGTCTGTTCCCTCTGAACTGATGAGATTTCACAATCATAAGATCTAGGTTGAGCAAATTCTAGACCTTTCCCTTTTATACTGCTTAAATGTCAATTTACAAAGCATAATATATGCATAAGATGGCATGCAGAAAAATTGAGTGAGACCAAACTAACATGAAAAGGCAAGAAATATGAGTCTTTGCCATTTCCTTATTGAGAAACAATCCAACAGTTCTATGGTAAGATTTTTGTACATTCAAGTTACTTGTCCTCTACTGAGGATTCATGGCCTAAAAAAATCATGTTTCTCATATTTTCTCTCTGTTTGATACTGGTTATTGCATCTAGGTGATCTGTCAGGGGCAAGTGTGAGCATTTGCTGATGTGCTTTTGCACTTGGGGAAAGTAAACTAAAAAGACTCACATGGGATTTATTGTGGATAGTGCAGTGGAAACATCTACTTAAGGTGAAGCAGGGAAAAAGTAAACAGTATGAAATAAAAGAGAGACATGAAACAGTAGGAAAAAACATGGCAATTAGACATTTTGAGTAACAAGGCCTCAGTCATCTCACCTTTAAAAAAGATGGAATGGAATTAGAAAAGAAGCAAATAAAAAAAGATGACTAGAGATATTAGAATTTACATGTATAGATTTCCCTGTAACTTGACTAAACTGTTTGGAAAATCCTTAGTGCTTTTGCACAACCTCAGAAGAAGTAAGAGAAAAGGTTACGTAACTCAAAATTGTGGTTTCCCTGAATGATCTTCCCATGTTTCTGAAGTGAAAGACTCTTCCTTATGCCCAAGTCAATAGCTCACATTTCATTTTTCACATTGTTGGAAGTTTTCCATCCTTCCAGTCTACCTTTGAGACTGGCATGATGGAGCAACTGGAGTCAAGGTGCAATGCATTCTCTGCATTCCTTCCATTGTCCTCCTGTCTGCTGAACATAGAAAGGAACTGTGGTCTTCCAAATACCAAAGAAACGAATCAAATGAAAAGGACAAAAAGAGGTATAACTAATCTTTTAGTCCATTTTACCAACATATAGACCTAGCTAAAGTTAATCACAAAAGGTCATTCTTCAGTCCAAGCCAAATGGAATGGTTTTCAGTAAAACTTCTCTCTTCCTCCTCAGATTCACTGGCATGAGTGTGTGCAAAATGTCTTCTTTTGCATTTCTTTGTCTTTTTTTTTACCTTATTCTATGATCACTTCTTTTCCTATAAGCCTTTAGCAATAGATCTGCAACATACAGGCAGGCACATCCTAATATACAAGCTTGTATGATGTATTGCTTTATGGGCTTTCCCAATTATTTTTTTCAGAACAGAAAAAAACCAAAGAAGATTATGTCACAAACTTCAAGTTACATCTTTTTAGTCAAAGTTATTACAAGTTCTTTGGTAATACTTTGACATTTATATGGTGTGCTATAACAAATATTCAGTGCCTTCATACCTCCCTCTTTGGAATACAGTATTAAGTATGGAATAATTCTTAACTTGGTCTTTTTTTTTACATATTCTTTCATTTATTACTTGAAGCTCTAGATATCATCACAGAAAAACATTCTAGTCTTAGGAAAGTCACTCCATTCTTTGCCAACCAGTACTTCCACTACAAAGTTTGTAAAAATGTGTGGTGATTAAAAAATGGTGTCACTTTTTGAACAGTGGCCACAATGTTAACCTGGCTTATCACAAAGCTATTCATGCAGGCACCATTCATCCAAGGGATAGTTAAGTTGAAAAACAGAAATCTACATGAGCAGACATTCTAAACTATTAACCCTTAAGTCCACTGTACCTTGGTGAACAGTAGTCCAAATAAAATAGTAAACACTGAAATACAGATTAGAGGTTTTTTATTGCTTTTTTTAACCGTCATAGCTCTTGCCCTTGCAACATTTATGTATATACTTTTTATAGTTATTAAAAGTCACAATCTTGGGCATATAGTCTTCATTTATCCACAGATTATCAGGACTACTGAGAGGATCTCTGAAAACTGCGCGACTTTTCTCGAAATTGTTGAGGAAGCTTATTATGGGAAAAAGAGAATTGCTTAAACATTGTGTCTTTAGTAACAGGAACCTCTTGGAAAGATTGCCTGGAACAGTATGTCTCTTTATTTTGCTACAGTAGCAATTAAAGGAGCTTTGTTCAAGCCCCATCTCTACCACCGACTTTCTTTGTTGTCTGGCAAAGCTGTTTTATCTTTACTATCCCTTTATGAGTAAAGCTTGTCAGCACATGAGGGTTTTTTAATTATTTTTTCCCTCATGGAAAATGTCATTATAATAGCGGTCACTTGTATTTGGTTTTGTTTTAGACAGAAGTTTAGGAGACTATTCTGACTTTCTTTCAAAATGAAATATTTTGAACATGAAAAATTTTAAACAAAGAAAATTTTTATTAAAGAATAAATTGTTGGTATTTACTTGCCTGTGAAAATCTTTCGGTTATGAAGTATATCATTGCTTTCTCTAGTACTCTTCATCCACACAAAAACACAAAAACGGTGAATGCAAAGGAGAACAGGGAAATAACATTTGCAAATTTTTCATGTAGTACTCTAAAATTAAAGTTATGGTAAAAAAAAACCTGGATTAGATTTATTATCACTTACCATTCTTCAAAGCCTTGAAGAAAGGAAACAGTCTCTCCTACTCCCATCTCTTCGGCAGCAGGGTCACATTGCTGGGACATTATAGACTTTCCTTAGTTAATGTCTGTCTATAAGCAAGCAGTGAGTCATATCTCATGCAGTACCAAGTTAAATAATTTCTTTTGCAAGAATACAAGAGTTCATTTCTTGGTCACTTCTTAGAGCAAAAGTTCCCAGTATGTGATATTAGACAAGTGACCAATTACTAGCAAAACTGCCTCATAAGTTTTGTGGTTTCTTCAGTATGTGTTTAATCATCTTTGTCTCCTACCCATCAACTTCTATACTTGTGCCAGTGAACACTACAAATTTGTTTAAAGTGTCTTGGGACCAAAACAGGAGGTTTTGTCCTGTTCAAGTAAATCCCAAATGAAATTAAGAGAAATTACTTAAGGGGTTTGTTAACTGTGCAGTATCAGAAAATACCTCCCAAGAGAAAATGACACTCTTTTAAGGTCCAGAACACTATCCAAACTCAAATTTTCATAGAATCACAGAAAGGCAGGAGTTGGAAAGAACCTCTGGAGATCATCAAGTCCAATCCCCTGCCAGAGCAAGATCACTTAGGGTGAGTTTGCTGAGTTGAACTTCCACAGAAGAGACATGTTGAGGTGAAGGGATAAAAAATAATGAAAAGGAAAGCCCTTTGATGCAAAAATCATGTCATGAAAAATGAAGAAAGAGAAAATTAAAAATGAATGCAAGGAGAGGGAGAACAAGGACTAGGGAATAAAATCAAGTGAAAAATAAACAAATGCTCTTATCCAAACTTGAGAGTGACAGAAACAGTGCTGTATATTCAATCTGCATGTACATAAGAAATTAACAAATTTCATAGAAGATTTTGAATTATCTACCACAGCATAATTGTAAATTATGCTTGCTAAATGAAATGGCAAAATGCAGATTCGTTCAATATGCTTCCATGTCTATATCTTTCCATGCCAAACTGCTGTGAGTTTCATTAAATGCAGTAGTGTAAGGACACATTAAAGAACTATCTAAACAAATAAAACCCTGATTACTCAGCGTTATCTAGGCCAAGACTAAATCAACAGATACTTCCATACAAATATAATAAATCTGAAATTAATGCTTGCAAACAATGGTGTTGTTGAGGAGAAGTAGCAGTTGGCTGTTCCACAAGGGAAGAGGAACTGAGGGTGACAGCAAGACAAGGCAGGCCCTACAGAACTCCATCAAAGGGAGAACAGCCAGACCACTTTCAGACAGTCCAGATAGATAACACTGCCTGATAAATAACGCTGGCTTTCTACTGTACAATTCAGCATTTTAAAAATTATTGAGAAAAGTACCTGAATAATAAAATGTCACAATATGTAAATTATATAAAATTATTGAAAATAATAAAAACTACATCTGTCAAACAATTGAGGAGAATCTCCTAATGTTCAATAAAATGACAAAAGAAATTCAAAGTCGATAAACCTACAATATATTGGGAAAATAACTGTACATACACAATTATAGTCTCCAAAATAGCTGTTATAATTGAGAAATATATATTCAGTTTGACAATAACAGTTCTCATTTCTCCATTGTACAAGGCAGTCCCTAGACTCAAAATAGAGGACAGTTTTGGCCCTCAACTGCTTACTGACACATCATTCTTTTCTCTGTGACAATAGGCCGTTGAATACCAATCCAAACAATTCTGTTGGCAAAATAAAAGAATTGATAATTAGCAGTGAGAAAAATATTGATTGCATACATGAGAGGGTTAAGCCTCACCATTTAGAGGAGACTACTGTCTATGACTTCATAAAAACAATAATAAAGGCAAGTAAGAGAAGATAGCTTTCACAGAACTGTGCCCCACAGACAATTCTCAGTAGATTAAGTCATCTGAGATCTGTTTGAAGACTCGATGTCTTCTACAGGAGTGAATTAGACCAGGTCACAGATTTTGGACTTGAATGAGAAAATGAGGAGGCGGAGTGAAGGAAAGTAATCTAGTAATTTGCATAGCAAGTGTATGGAAGCAAACAATCTACAGCAGGAAAACATTTGCAGCAATTAGGAAGAAGACCATGTGCATGTGGCTTCTTCAGAACTAGATGCACTTCTTTGTAAACTTATTTTTCATTAAATAATCTATTCAATTGTACAAAGTTGTACTTTTCTACAGTTTTTAAAATTTTGAATTAACCTAATATAAAGGAAAATATTCTTCATATGCATGCTTTTGAATGATAAGAGAAAGTTTATTCTGAGTTCTGAAGGAAAAAAGGACCTAGTACATAGGTAACATGCATCTTTGAAAAAAGCGTATTTGAAAATCTGTAGATCTGAAATGTGTTTACAAGCAGTAATTATATGTTTCTTATGTGAACTGAAAATCCACCTTCTCAGTTACTTTTAAATAAAAAAAAAATAAATCCCGATCCCCATATTTGCTTCCTGGTCTGCAACACAGGTGGTGCTGCCACTTCCATAAATGACCTTCTTGAATGACATCTTAATTTCAGAAGTTAGAGAGATGTGGGATAGCCAAAAATAGTAGTCCATATCCCAAAGACAGTAAAGATTTTTGACCCCACTGGACATGAAGTGCTAAATTAAGGAAGACCTCTTGACACAGGGTGTAATGAACAAAAAACTGTGCTACTTTTTAGATTGCAAAGATCTTTAATCTCCCTGCTGGCCATTAAAGTGAACAAAAAGAAATGTTTTAATGTTTGACAACAGAATGAAGATCCAAAGGCAATGAAAAACAAAAGGCAGCTACAAGGAGCATCAGCTGCCTGTACAGGGCACATGAATGGGATTTCACTGGAGACCAGATAGCATATATTTAAGTGATATTTAATCTCTTCACCCCCACGTTAAGGTGACTTTTATGTTTTCAAATGCAGCAGGATGTTATATTTTACATGATATCCAGGATGGTGGACAAATAAAAGGATTACTGCCTATAATAAAGGTTTAATTCCTGTCACTTAATAATTTTGTCCTTGTCAGAGTTAATGCACAAACGTTCACTTTACTGCTTACAAACAAACATTAACACATTATGAAACTTGAGCATTGGCTTGAAACCTAAATGAACAGAGCAAAATTGCAGCTTTTACAGAGAAAGAGATGTTGCTATGTGTCAATCAAATGAATAATGCCAATACATGCTGGTAGGCAATAAAACCCCAAGTAATTCACTGTTGGGTCATTTCTCACATGTTGTTACTGCCTGTCTCCCACGTTCAGTGTTCTAACACAGAGGAAGCCTATGGGATAAATTCAGTTTCTTTTGTTAAGAAAAGGTTCAATATGAAGAGATTGTTTTTAATTCTAGTTCGGTTGTGTGTGCTTTTTAAGAAATTAGACTGTGATTAAAATCATAAGTGAAATTTAGCCCATTGACTTATAGACTCACTGTCTGGAAAATTACTTGGGAACAGAAATGGACTTCTATATCCTGAAAATTATTTTCCTATTCTTCATTAGGATTAACCCAAAATGAGTCAATCCCTCTTGTGCAAAAGGAAACAGAATTCCTGTTCCAATTGTGAAACAAACAGTCTCTGGCATACAATAGGAGAGCTCAAATTTCTCAGATATCCACTTTTCCATGATGAAAAATGTTCGTTAGTCTCTTCTTTTCGCATAAAACTGGAGGGCAAAATAAAATATTTTCATAAAATTTCAAACCATTTGTATCTGAAACTGTCTTCTGATTGTCTTGAAAATTCTTTATTTGGTCTGTTGAACTGTGCCTGGGTAGATGACGAAAAAATAAGCTCCAGACTGATTGAAAATCTCAACTAAGGTTTTGGAAAACTCCACTAAGATTCTACCAGAATACAGCTGAAGTTTTCCTACAATTCTGATTAGATTTGATCTCATCAGAGGTCAATCAATTCCATCCAGATCAAAATATTGATTATACCTTTTAAAAGTCTGTCAGAAGGTATTAATGATTAAGAGAAACCTTGAAATGGTAAAATTAAACACAACTGGTGCATCTCAAGTAGATGAGACACAGACATGTTAGCCTCCTCTGAGGCCCCTCTGAGTGAGATCACTCTAAATTACCTATGGAAATCTTCAGCAAAAAGTGAATAAAATCTGGTAATTATATCATATTTATATGTACACTCCAGGAGCAAGAGTTATTTTCAAAGGTTAATTATTTACATAATCCTTCTCTCTTTGTCTTTCATATTCACACAAACTCAAACTCTGAAAAAATCCACACAGAATAAAGTTTTCTTTTTTACTAATGAAGTTATTCCATCAAGGAATATGAAGAGTGCATTCCACAAAACAGGTACCAAAAGTCTAAGGATTACTGTTGAACATGCATGAAAAATATTCAAAATAATGCAGACTGGAAAGGTAGTCTAATCTGCACATAACCTAGTAACACAAGATATTGAAATTATCTGGTTATTTACAGCTATCAAGTACTGTATCTGCAAATTCATGTACAGCTTTGCATGCACTTTTCTGACACTATTCTGAAACAATATTTAGAAAAGTGATTACAGGAAATCTGATATTTAGGAAACTAGAATTCAGAATTTCTATAAGTAACACAACTATCAGAATTTTATTCCACAAATGAGGGTTTAACAGTGCTATTTTCAGGCAAGACTGTACTTAGTCTTATGAATTAATAACCTTGTGACAGTTTTGGTTCTTCGCATGTAGAATCATAGAGGTTTGGGTTGGAAGGGACCTAGGGTTACTAGTCCAATCTCCCTGCAGATCTTCAACAAGATCAGGTTGTTCGGAGCCCCATCCAAACGGACCTGAAATGTTTTCAGGGATGCGGCATTTACTGCCTCTCTGGGCAACCTGTGCCAGTGTTTCACCATCCTCATTGTAGAATATTTCTTCCTTATATGTAGTCTGAATCTCCGCACTTTCAGTTTAAAACCATTACCCCTTATCCTGTCATAACAGGCCCTGCTAAAAATATTGTCTCTGTCTTTCTTGTAAGCCCCCTGAAAGTACTGAAAAGCCACAATAAGGTGTCCCCAGAGCCTTCTTTTCTCCAGGCTGAACAAACCCAACTCTCTCTATTTTTCTTGATAGGTGTTCCAGCCCTCTGGTCATTGTTTTGTCTCTCCTCTGGATGCACTCCAACAGGTACATGTCTTTCTTCCTTGTGCTGAAGACTCCAGAGCTGAACACAATGCTCCAGGTGAGATCTCACCTGAGCAGAGTAGAGAGGCAGAATCATCTCACTCAACCTCCTGGCCTCACAGTTTTTGATGAAGCCGAGGATGCAGTTGCCTTGGGCTGTGAGTACACATTTCTGGCTCCTGTCCATCTTTCACCAGTACCTCCAAATCCTTGCCCTTCAGGATGATCTCAATCCCCTCATCCTCCAGCCTGTATTGATATCAGAGGTTGCCCTGACTCAGATGCAGGACCTTGCAATGTAGTTACATATGGGTCACAGAAGTGAATGAAATAAGAAAAATTATTTGAACACAATGAGGGAGAAGGGAGGAAGTTTTGAAAGATTTTGGACCTATTTCCATGACATCCAGAGAATGGATGTACAAGAAATTTGCTTCTCATGGAAAGAACAAACAAGTAAACCGTACATACCTTCCCCAAGTTTCAGAGAAGAAAGAAAAAAGTAGAGGTTTAATTCCCCAAATCTAACAAGAAAAAGCATTAAACTATTCACAATCTTTTTGACTTCTGTTCCCAGAGGCCTACAAGAGTGAATCTGTCAGTAGTTTCAGGGGAGGTGGGGTTTTTTTCCCTCTTTTGAAGACAGCAGATGGAAAGTCAAACTTTCTTTACTATCATTCTGTATCTTTTTCAGCCTGTTTGGGAGGATTCAAAAGAATAGCTCTTCAGGACTTTTTCTCCTGGCTCAGCATGATTCCAATGTACTTTAGTATCTTTTTGCAATTACATTTCAAAGGAGAATAAATTTAAAATACCTTCTTTGCCTTAAAAGTATGTTGACAAAGTGAGCTCAGGGATTCTGAAACTGAAGCCCATGCTAGAATTTCAAAGGTAGGAGTAGTATTTAGACACTTTGCTTTCATTGAAAGTCAATGGGAGTTAGTTACCTAAGCGCCATTTCAATGTCCATCTTGAAATATTAACAGATGAAAACTACAGCAAGCAACCTGTCCCCTTTTTCTGATCATGCAGAGGATTTTTCTTCCACAACATTGCTTTTAAACCTTGGAAGTACTACAGATGGAGTATACATTGTGTGCAAAAACTGTGCCTTTTTAAAAATTTCAGATATTTAATTTTGAGATATTTCAATAATTTCTAGTAAGAACAACAAAATGCAAATAAATGCATTAATATTTTATTTCTTTCTGAAATATCTCCTAATTATTGTAGTGCAAATACAAATGAGTGGACTTGCAGTTTTAGAAGTCATTTAGTATAGTTTTGTAGTGGGTCTGGCTGAGCTGCTTTTCCCCATCCAGCCCACATGCTGCAGTACTGGGAGCTGGAGGGTGTTGATGACACACCCGTGTTATGACTGCCAGTGCTCACATGGCACCAGAGGCTGGGGGGCGGGATGGGGGGGGGCTCCTCAGAGCTGACCAGTGAGATATTCCATACCATATGATGT
>WTSP01012192.1:0-57604 GCA_025331215.1 Actenoides lindsayi
TGCGCGTGGTGGGGGTTGGTGTTGGGGGCTGCGTGGGGTGGGTTGCGTGAGTCTTGTAGCTGTAAATTGGAAGCTGATCTTCTGTGCTCTTGCCATGTGACTGCTTTGTATTATTCATTTCTATCTAAAATAACACCGTAGAATTGAGTCTGCCTTTAATCTGTCTGTCTTCATTCATTGCTAGTAAGTACATTTAGGTACAATAAGCTTAAATTCAGAGCAGGAGAGATATCACCGAGAGCTTATAAAGCTGCACTTTCAAGGCAGTGAGTTAGTGGTTAGTTTTTCTAGTGTTACTTGGATACATAAAAATGAAAATGCTGGCTACTAATTTAAAACGTAGAAAAAACAATGCACTCAAACTTGAAGTACTGCATTTAAATTCCTAGTGATTTATTTTTCCATGGCTGACAAAATTGACTGTGTTTCTATTTGATCAGTCAGTGCTTTCAGAGAGAGAAAGACCATTACTGCCCATGTAAGGACAAACCAAATTTCTTATGCATAACTAATAGTAATGGGGCTTGTGTGTGGTCACATTATGTACGTCAGGGAGCCCAGGTGTGAATCCCTTAAAGATCCCTGGGGGGGTTGTTGGTTTGGTTTGGGGTTTTTTATGGCTTTTGAAGGGCTGGTTTCCTGGAGTAACTGTTTTCTTTTAGACCTTTATGAATGTTCTAGTCATTTTGTTAGAAAAAATTAAACCCAGGATTGCAATACAAGTGTCTCTATGTTGTGTATCAAGGATGAAACACCAGTGATTGGCATTGATCAGAACTGTGCAAAAAAAACCCAACCTCTTGACTGCTCCATTTTATGCAGACACATCAGCTGTTAAACAATACAATGTTTATTCTTAAGTGTGGCAGGATGCTTTATTGTTTCCCAAGTGATGTGAGTGGGCAGAAAACCTGCCATATTTATTTTTCAGGCAGGTGCCATAATTCTGTTCTGCGTTACATCCAACGTGATTTGCAATATATGTATCAGTGCTTTAAAAACAAACGTGTTACTTATTTACTGTCACCTCTATGGTGACACGTGTTGCAGTAGCACCCAGGAGCTGCATTTGCAAAGCCAAACTCCAACTGCCATGCACTAACTTGGAGAGGCGGTTCACTTCCTACCCAAAGACATGATACCAGACCAGTCCTCCCAAAGAGGATGATGATGTGGCTTGCTGGGTTGGAGTACTGGGCCTGGTTTCTACACTGTTTTAAGCAGCTCAGTGCAAAACCTGTAGTTGTCTGTCAGTGTGCTTGCACTGCATCATCGTGACTAATCTGCTCACTGGTTTTACATTTCAACCAGACAAACCCGTTCTGTATTGTCCCATTTTGATGAGCTTTTTTTGTGTACAAGAACCAGCAGTGAAGGCCCAACTGCAGCTCATCCTTTACACAGTCTGCACCCTTCTGTTCCAGAACCACAGGGCTCTGTGAGACTGAAGAGAGCGTGCTCACGTTCTGAACCTCAATCCTTTTCCTTTTGCTTGTGGTTCTCCCCTTGCAGACAGGAGCCACTAGAGGACAGTGTGATTACACGCTGACTGTCTCTTAATGCTTTCTAGTAAGTGCCATACCCAGACAGGCTACACTTAAACTACTAAGCTGTGTGAAGGCACCGCTTAATTCCTGATTTCCTATTGTCACAGCTGCTTGCTCTCTCTCTCTATATATATATATTTGAAGAGTAAGTGCAAAATACCCAAAAAGGACCGAGTTAGAATTATTCAGTGTGACAAACATCTCTTTGCCCCCAGGCACTGCCTGGGGAGCAGCAGCAGAGTATTACATGGTACCTTTATGCTGAAGTAAGTAGTTGTTTCCATACATGCACACACACACACACACACACTCTTAGGTATATATTGAGGTAGTGCCCAGTGAGTGGAGATGTGCAGGCAGCAGCACTGCTCTACGGTGAATTTTCAGGATTCTGCACCACTTATTTTTCCTAAATAAAGCATCAAAATCAGTTGTCACTTAATTGCTGTTGCATTTGTGTAATGTAATCTGTGTCTCTTTTTTTTCTTTTCTTTTCTTTTTTTTCTTTTCTAGATATTTCAAGGGAACACTGAATTGTACCAGGAAGTTCGCAATAATTTCATTCCACCTATTATTGCACGCTTCTTTAGGATTAACCCCTTAAAATGGCACCAGAAAATTGCAATGAAGGTAGAATTGCTAGGATGTCAGTTTAGTATAGGTAAGGCAACTGAAAACTTTTCAACTATGCAAGACAAGCAGTGAAATAACATGGTAAAGATTATATTGTGGGTGAATTTTCAATGAGAAAAAGGTAATTCATAGCTGCGTAATCCTTGTTACTTTGAATTTCTTCCAAAGTTATAACACTTAACCTGGAAAATACCTAGTTTAGGTGTAAACAAGGTGATTTAGAAAATAAGTGTTTCAAAAGACACCAATCATTTGCCTTCCATGTTATTGATTCATGGGATTTTTTTCCTCATTATATAACATGAATAAAAGCATTAGAGCAAACTGTTCCAGCTGTCTTCTCTTGAAAAGGATGGACTTACAAAACCCCCAACTTTTTGATAAATTGTTTTCTTCTCAAGGCCGTGCTCCTAAAATCACCATGCCGCCACCACCACCTCGGAACAAGAATGATGACAAGAATGATGACAAGAATGATGACTTTGGTGATGACTTCATTCATTCAGTGAAGACTTTGTTGCAGACAGATAAAACAACTTTCACACCTGAAATAAAAAACACCACCGTGACTCCAAGTGTAACCAAAGGTATCCATGGTTAAGAAGTAGAAGTGTTTGGGAACTCCTTATAGTACTTTGGTATTTATTAAGGGTGCTTTTTCAGTTTAAATTTTCTCAACACTTAATGTGTTAGAGCAAGTTATCAATCTTTTCTTTTTACTGTTTATACCAGTTATTAAATATACTTGATAAGAAAAGTACAGCCACATACTGCATGCAGAAACAAAACCAATCTCCCAAGACATACATGTTTGGTTTTTTTAGGTTCTCTCTTTCAAAACTTGTTCAGACTGAGTTCAACTTTTAAGGACTAAACAAATTTTGTCAAAAGAAGTTGGAACTTGGACTTTCCCTTCAGAAGTAGTTAGATGTAACTGCCTTGTTACTTAGTTTGATAATTTCTTAGGAGAAACCACTTCTAAAGTAGCTAACCTTTTATGGAGTAGTCATGCTGGCATTAAGCTCAAAAAAACATACTCTGGCATTTAATTTTGTTTATGAAAGAAAATGGTCAGAGAAGGGAGGAAGATCACTGCAGCTGTAGGCAGTGGTGACATGTCCAGTGGGGGAGCAAGATGTCTCATGTCACAGGCAGACCCAGCATAGGCTGATTGTGCTTAACTGTTAAGGTGCTGTGGTATTTACTGAAGGTGATTCGGACTTCAGTGGTTGCATATTCCTGGGATCTTTTATTTTTTTTCTTTGCTAGTAATAACATACATTGTTCTAACAGAAAAATCTTACTTATATTAAAACAAATCTGTTGATTTTGATGAAAATGCTTGCAAAAATGCCAGCTGTGCATACATGTAGAAGAGCTAGATGTTAACTGACATACACTGTGCGGCATCCAGCCCGGGTAGCTTAGCTGGGGGATCTGGTGTGATAGATGCTGTACATGAAAACTATACGCTTTACACAAGTAATTTGCAAATTAAAAACTGATTTATGAGAAGCTCTTCTGACACCACTTAATTTACTGGCTTTCAGATGTGGCATTGGCAGCAGTTCTGGTTCCAGTGCTGGTGATGGTCTTCACTACTCTGATTCTTATCTTAGTTTGTGCGTGGCATTGGAGAAAGCGGTAAATGAACAGATTCATCAAAGTGCTTTCAATGAATGTTGGCCTGGGGTGTGGGAATGAAAATGCTGCATCTATCTCTGTGGGAACTACACGGTCCACACTTGTGGAAGGCTTTTTTTTGTTGTTGTTGTTTTTGTTTCAGAATTTTATTTGCTGAAGTGAGAAAATGCTCACTGGAATAGTAAGGACGGTGGAAACAGCTTTTTGTAACTATTTTCATCACAAGTGCTATTACTGAAAACTGGTTTCTCCAGTAGAGGTAGACTGGTGATGGCAAGCCAGGTTACTGGTGCTTATAATTTAATATGTGAGGACCAGTTACAGGCAAGGTGCTAGTTACTGAGCCTTAATTTATGCATCTTCTGATAAGCAGATTGGCTAAAATACTCCCTTTTTTTTCACAGTAAGAAAAAAACTGAGGGCACTTATGATCTACCTTACTGGGATCGTGCAGGTAAGAAAATGGTTTTTTTAACTCTTTCATTGGCATTCTTGGTTTGATGCACGTTGCAGTAACACAGACAATTCCCTCTAGCAAAAGCTTCTCTAATGGTAACTGATACAGGCATAGTGAACACCGAACTTCTTTTCTGTACAGACTTAACTGCTTCAATCTCTTAATTGTTTTCAGGAGTAGAAAAATGCCTTGTCTTCTGTTAAAGCTTACAGCTTCAGATATTTTTTTTTTTAAATCAAAATATAGAGCCTCTTAATTATACAACATGAGGGGGTAAATCATTTATGAGTTTCAAGGTTTAGGGTCATTCAGGCAATGTATCAGACCTCTGTGCCCCATGTTGGGCACCAATAACTGTGTCACGGTTTAGGGTCAGGGCGGCCCCTTAGACCTACAACAGACACTCTCTGTTAACCCCCCCTCCCTCCCCAAAGGGCAAGAGAAAGGGAATAAGGGAGAGAGACTTAGCCATTAGAAAAGGAAACTAGAACAGCTTTAATGAAAAAAAAATAAGGTATATACAAGCCCGGTATTGAACCCAACCCCCCTTGAGGGCAATTATATCATCATCACCACTGATACTGTGGAACAGGCACAGGAAGACTTCCCAACGGGGTCCAGCAGCAGATGGGAACTGTGTTCAGGAGCTGGATTCTGATATTGGATTCAGGAACACAAGGATCAGGATTGAAGGCAGAAGGGGCAGAGTGCCCCTCAGATGCCAGCCATTGGAGAGGAAGAAATGGAAGAACTTAACCCTCCTGATCCCTCAGCCTTATACTGAATATGATGTCTATGGGATGGAATAACCTCACTGGTCAGTTTAGGGTCACCTCCCTGCAGGTGCAGCCTTTCACTTTCTGCACCCCTCAGCGTGGTGCGTAAGATCCAGCAGTGGCCTTGGTCTGCACACCAACCCTTGGTAGTAACTCTAAACATGGGGTGTTATCACTGCCGGAAGCAGACACTGTCTGTGAGGACAGGCTGCTAACTTCAGACAGTGCAGTTAGTTAGAGGAACTGAGCTGAAAAGTAAAATCATTGAATTAGTTCTGTTCTCATTACAATCAGGACAATGAGGAACGTCTGTATATTTGATAATTATATGTTTAGCGCCTTTATTTTTTGTCCTGGAAAAAACCCTTTCATCTTGCTGTATAAGGTCTGTCAAGTTTTGTCTTTCTCCATTGCCCTAGTAAGCCTGTGTGATTGTTCGCAGCCCCTCTTAGGCATATTTTTCCATCCTACTCTCTTGTGTCCCATTAATTTGAGAGCAGCACCGAGCAAGTGTCCTGTTTATGCTCGTCCTACAGCGTAAAGGGCTGCAGCAGCAGCTGGGGTTGTATTGCCTGGATGACCATGCTTCACTTCGCGGGCCTCATGTTGAAAATTTCCACATCCGTGCGTTTGCTCCCTGGCAGTTTTAAGTACACCTTGGCCTTTGGACTAGAAACCTTTTAATGACCTTATTCTTATTTATTACAGGCCTCTTTCTGATAGGTCACAGCATGGTTGTCTTAGAATATTAGACTCAAATTATCCTGTATTTAAATGCCAGTGAGAGGCATGCCAGATTTTTTTTCCTCTTCACTTAAATTTAGGTGTTCAGCATGCAGGTCTGTTTTAAAAGGAAATTTGGCAGAGTGCAACATCAAAATAACATTCCTATGCTTCTCTGTGAAACCTCTGTCCTCTCCCACAGGCTACCTCGAATTTTGTTAAAGTGTTCTCTGGTTTTGAATTTCATGTTTCTTGGGCTTCACCTATGAGATGGTCTCTTAGAGCTGGAATAATATATGTTAATTGACAGCAAAACTATAATGGCTCTGGCTACTTAGGGAAAGGATGGAGGGAATCTTAAAACCAGCCCTCCTACCTTCTCTCAAGATAACATTCATGATCACTGCCACACCTCTTCCAACTGAAGTTAAACCCCTCTTTATTCACGTTTTTGCAAACATTCACTGATCAGCCTTTTTCAACAATGACAGAAACCACATTAATTAAATGTACTCTTAGGTTATAATTGAGATTGTCTAAAATTTCATGTAAATAGTTGATTTATGAATTGGAATCATGGCTGACATTTTAATATTTTTCTGTGATGGATTTTATGAGTTTATTACTGTGGTAAGTAGCCCCAGCACTTCTGCTAACGGACATTCAGGGCTAGAATCACTAGACTGCAGCAGTTATGCAGGTGTTTGAACAGGGAGCATTCAGGCAAGTTGATGGGGTAGTGTCACGTTGTCACCTCTGCATCTTCAGTCTGCCAGAAAATGTTAAAAAATCCTGTAACCTTAGGGTCATGCAAATACTGATAAGTGAATTTTTACCTGTTACTACAAAGTGTAACCTGCGGTTTAAAAATGTTTTAGTAGCTTAAAACACAGTATATATGCAGTCTTAGGTGTTTCTTTTTTAAAATGCATGTGAAGGATGGTGGAAAGGAATGAAGCAGTTTCTCCCAACCAAATCAGCAGAACATGATGAAACTCCTGTACGCTACAGCAGCAGTGAAATTAGTCACCTAAGACCAAGAGAAGTCCCAACAATGCTGCAAACAGAGTCTGCAGGTACGTTTTACTGGTTTTGTGTGCCATGTGATAAAAATATATACACACACACACACACAGATATATATATATATATATGACATGCCAAAAATAATCAGGAACTTGGCTACATTTGATTATTTCCTCTGTTTTGGGGATCAGGGAAGAAATGAATAGTTATGTTGGTAAGTCCATTTCTTAAAATGCAGGCTTTTTCAAGTCTGTTCTCAGAAGTGTCATAAAAGTATTTCCTATGTGTCAAAACATAACCAAAGAAAACCTTCAACCCATTATGGGGTTTCTGAACAAGCACAAGTAGAGAAATTTTCAGTTACTGCACTAACTTGGGAAAGTGCCTATCCCCAGCACATCAAGTCAATTAAGAAATAATTTCACCCCATTATCTTAATGCACAAATCTGAAATGTGGCACTTGGTTCCCTACACTGACTGTGGGGGATGAAGTCACGCTTTTGCTCTAGAAAAGGAGGCATTACTGGTAACAGCATACGCCCTTTCCTGGGTGAACCAGTCATTAGAAGGAGATGACTGACAGGACCTTTGATCCTGTGCTGCACACTGATGGCAGAACTATGCAGATGTGCAGGAATTGCAGCTACACAGCAGGCAGAATCACTTTTCTCTTTTTGTCTGCCTGTGTGTTTGTACCCAGCCAGCCAGTTCTCACCTCCAGCTTTCACAGCTCAGATTATCTTTTGAACTAAAACATTGCAGCTGACCACATGCAGGCTTCCCCCCCTTCAGAGGACAAACCCTCTATCCCAAGGACCACTTTTTATCCAAAGCTAGGCAGGATGATTTCATTTAATTCTAATTTTTCAGGAAACAGCATTTCAAAAAACATTGTTTTGGGACAGCATGAGAAATGGCAGCTCCCAAGGGAAGAAGCAGGAAACTGGGATGTTGTGGCTATCCCAAGGGCTGTAGCTATTGGTTCCACCAATTTTTCCAAAGTAATTAGCACTGGCAGACAGAGGTGGACCTCTGGTTTGATCTAGGGTAATCATTTCTGTGACACTATTGACAGGTTGTGTTTAATGTGATGCCACTGTTAAAAAAAAAAAATCCATTAAGTGTGGTTTTGTTTTGTTTTGTTGGGGCTTGCAACACAGAGTATGCTCAGCCCCTGGTAGGGGGAATTGTCGGCACGCTTCATCAGAGATCAACCTTCAAACCAGAGGAAGGAAAAGAAGCAAGCTACGCTGATTTGGACCCTTACAATTCACCTGTACAAGAAGTTTACCACGCTTACGCTGAACCACTACCTATAACTGGACCAGAATATGCGACTCCAATAATCATGGACATGTCCAGCCATCCCAGCACACCTCTTGGTGTTCCTTCCATTTCCACCTTCAAAGCTGCAGGGAATCAAGCTCCTCCGCTGATGGGAACTTACAATAAACTCTTATCTAGGACAGACAGCACCTCCTCAGCACAGGCGCTGTACGATACACCAAAAGGTCAGCTGGGACCGGGTGCCGCTGACGAACTGGTGTACCAGGTACCACAGAGCGGGGCCCATGCCACCGAGAGTAAGGATGAACTAAGTTAGCTCACAAGTAAGGTAGAATGATGGCTTGTTTTTCAAAGCCTGTTCCGTAAAGCTGATAATTTCATTTTTTAATTGCATTGTATTGGTATTGTTAGTCTTAAATAATACAATGTTGAACCAAAAAATATGGTACTGGAGGTCAGGGAAACCAGCAATTCTGCCTTTCTTTAAGCTGTATATATAAGTATATCTTGTCTCCTGCAAAACCATGGACTTTTTTATTACTACTGTACAATTGTCTGTCAGACATGAGAGAAGAACTCTTCAAAATTAGCATCAGGAATTCATAGATGTGAATAATAAATTGGGAGAATTAGTTCAAAGTACGAAAGCCAGGAATTTCTTGCCTAATGGTACTATTTGGGGATTTTTATTTTTTTTTTTCCTCCAGAAACCCAAAGCTCCTGACTTCGTAAGATCTAGATGTAATCACTATAGCTTCTAAAATTCATTTTACCCTATAAAATGCCTGCACAACTTTGGACTTTAAGAACTACTATCCCAACTAATGGCAAAAATCCCATTGACTTCATCACATAAAATAGTTTTGATTCTAAATCATGTTATTCCAGCTTTTGCTCATAGGATTAGGAATCAATTGTGTTCCTCAGCAGGAACTTTCCCCCCTTTTGTTAGCCTTTGAGAAGTAGAATCTGTTGTCTGTACAATCTGTTTTCTGTCTCATCTAAAGCCACGCAGTCTTGTTCTTTCCTAGCGCTCCAGGAGGCACAGGAGACTGTCATACTACAGCACAAATTGCTTTTACATTTTTTCCTCTCCTAAGTGAAGGCTACTCTAAATAGTGTCTGGCTTGAATTCAGACTTCCCCCATAGTCAGTGTCCAAGAAGCATCCAGGTGCTTGAGGTGACTGAATTCAGAAAGGTTCTCCCTGTCCACCTGCCCTGCCCCTCCCCGCCCAGAGTATCTATTGTTGTGTGTTAAGATGTGAGCTTATATAAAGAAAGATATGTATATAGTTTTGTGAGTGCTTAAGGAAGCACACAAATATTCTAATGGTGCACAGTTTGTGTTGTACACGCATTTAGCACATATGGTACGTTTTAGCACAATTGACAAACTTTAGCCTTAAGGCTTTTCTTATGATTGTTCTTGGAAGTATCAAAAGATGCCAAAACCTTTGCAAGAGAACCAATACTGTTCCAAAGAGTGTCCATTTCAGAAGCCTTTAATAGAATTTGTATCCTTTGAATGTTCCAGTGTTCTCTACTATGAAAACATTGCAGTGTCAGTTTTCTATTTGGGATAACCTAGACCAGTTTTAGGTAGGTAGTCACAAAATTAAAACAATTTGGATGTCGTATTTGCCATTTTTTTTTTATCTTGTTAGAAAAAAAGCACAGCTTTTTAACCTAAGTAGTAGAAAAAAACCCCACAATAAAAATGCTTTATTTTTATTGTAACAATCAGCACTGTTGGGAGGATGCTGAATTAATTTATACATGTGAAACCCCCTACCTACATGTTAGCCCATTTTTATGGACTTCAGTGGTTACTGTTTCTGTTATGTAATTCAAGTCAGCCTTGGTTATTGCCCAGTGTCCTTAAACTAGGAGGAGAACATCCAAATCTAAAATAGTGTTCCAGAGGGCTGCCACCAGGACTTTAAACCAGTATGGGAGCCTAACTTACCACTTGAAAATTTGTTTGCATGGGGCCTATGTATGAACTCAGTAATCTAAAATTATTTGTGGTCTGTTTAACATCCTGAATATATAACATACTCTGTGCTGTCTTAAAAAACAAATTCTACAATTTTCTGATCATTCATTCTCATTCATTGAGAATAATTTATTTTTTTTTAAATTATAATTTTACACACACCTACCCCCCCCCCCGATTGGGTGTCTAAACTTAAATGTGAATGTAAGTAAGGGTGGTGTGTAAGACCCATTAATGAAAAAGATATTCCTACCTATAGTTGTACTTTTGATGTTATTTCAACTCTTTTTGCTTGATAAGCTAGTCTGCAATCTTTGTGTTTTCCTTAAGCAGGTAAGTAAGTGTTCTTAGCCATCAGCAGCAAATGTGACTGTGAAATTATCTGAGCTGATTTTATTTGAAAGGGGTGGGAGGTAATTTGTTTGCACCAAGATGTGACATAGTTATTTCAGCTAACTTAAGAAACCTCTGCATTCTCAAACTATACCAGTTTAGGGTTAGAAAAAATAATCAGCCATAAAAATAAATGGATGTGTTCAAGTCAGTAAAGTGAACACAATTGGATTTAATTTCTCGTGTAGATGAGGTATGGTAGAACTGTGGATATACTTTAGGCTAAGATGGTGTAAGAACTAAAGAGTTCCTCTACAGTGGGTTATTTTTTAAGCAGTTGCAATGCAGTTTTGTTATCTGAGCAGCATGAGCTGGAATGGATGTTTTTAAGAATTTAAGTCCCTTTTCTGAAAGAAATCGGACCAAAGTTTTGCTCCCTGCTTTCAACTTTGAATGTGTTATCTGCTAGGGCTAAGAAGATAAGTTTGAATATGTAACAGTTGCATTTAAAATGTGTGCTACAAACTGTTAAACATTGATTCCCAAATGTAAGTGTGTCACGCAGCTTAAGATTAGAATTCTCCTGTGTATAGTACAAGCAGAGGTACATTTAATGGGTCTCTCTTACATGTGAAGACATATGGATATAAAATGTATTTCAACCTTGTTTGGCTTGAGTATTCTCCCAGAATGTATGTTCTTACCTCAGCATGTATTGTAGTTGATCAGTATTTGTATATGTTGCTAGAACTTAGACTGTATAAATAGTGAGGGGTTTTTATATGTATGTTAAAAAGTATTTTAAATAAATTGTACATACGTATTACTTGGTACCTTTGTATTTAACACCTACCTTGTATCTCATTCAGTTGTAGTTTGGAAATGTCAAGGGTTATTTATGGGTTGCCATACTAAAGGGATTTAAGCCCTGCCTCCCTCCAAGAGTGACACTGTGCCATTTCCAGGCATAGGTCTGTGCAGCAACCCCCCCCAGAGGGCAGGCCCGTCCCTGCCCCATCTCACCAAGACACGTACCAGAGCTGCTCTTGTGGCTGGAGTCTGCACAAGCAAGGGGAGGGGAGGATGGTGCTTCCCTGGAGTTAACCTGCTTCTGGCAGAACGCTGGCTCTAGGGTCCTGTGTGACAAGAGGTTAAGGCACAGCACAGGCAGCTGCTCTTTGTTAGGGTAATGAGGAAGGCAGGCTCTGGTCCAGTAGAACCCACTGTTTATATCCAGATACAACCCCCATCTCTAGACTGGTAGAGGGGCTGCTAGTTTATCCTTCAACTAGACCATGGCTATTTTCCAGTTACTGAAAAGAAAAGCTGCTTTTGCTTTCAAAGCTTTCCCCTTCTTTATCTTAATTCTAGCATGGTAGTTTCTAAAATAAGGAAATGATAATTACCTTTCATTTGCAAGTGCAAGGTTAATAACCAAAATGGCTTAGTTCTGTGTTTGTCAAACTGAAACATCCTCGTAACATTACAAGCAGACTTCTTGCCAGCACACCTGCAAGCATCCTCCTTTAGCTGACCAGTGTTCTAGAGGGACTGTTCTTAACTGGGACTGCCATCTGTGTAAGGCAGCACACACTTTCTGTTTCTGTCTCTAAACATATCTTCTGTATGAAATGCAACTTACCTGGCCATAACAAGCTACTTTGGCTTGGGCTGTCTCAACTTCATGTTTGTTTTTCCATCACTTTGTTTTTTGCGATTTTTTTGTCTTCCATCACCAAACACCAAAACCACCACAACAAACAAACAAAACTAACAAAAAACAGCAAAACTATCCAGATTTCTGAAAATGTTTCGAAAGCAGAAACTACCTTCCTTCTTTTACATGCCTTAGTGTGCATAAAAGTCTTCTGACATGCTGGTTTCCCCACAAATGCTGCACAGAAATAGTGAAAGGCCATGAGAAGTGCTTAAGTTTAAAAGGCCAAGTAGTCTTTTTCATTATACAAGTAGTGCATTATTTCCAGGAAGAAAAGTTTCTGAAAAAGTAAAGCTTTCCATGTAAATGAATTAAATTTGCCCTTCAGCCATGAGAATGTGTTCGACATTTGTACTGGTTTTGGTTTATATGGATGAGACCAGAAGATACTAATGCTTGCAGTAAGTGCTCCTCCCCTCCTGTACTGGGAGTTTACAGGTGTCTCATTGCAAATGGGAAGAACCTCCTGTGATGTCACTAGATGCTTTAGGTATCTCTTAGCATTAAAACTTCTGAGAAATGTGCATAGTTAAAACGGGTGCTGCTGACCTGTGAGGAGACTAGCACTAAGGAACTTTACTGCATGCAATAGTCCACTGAAGTCAACTTTGGCAGTTTGCAGAATCACAGAATTATAGGGGATGGAAGGAGATCATCTGGAGATCATCTAGTCCACCCCCCTCCCCACCAAAGCAGGATCACCTAGGGCAGGTTCCACAAGAACATGACCAGGTGGGTTTTGAAAGTCTCCAGAGAAGAGCATCCACAGCCTCTCTAGGCAGCCTGTTGTTCCAAGGCTCTATCACTCTTGCAGGAAAATTAGTTTTTACTTATGTTTATGTGGAACTTCCTGTGTTCTAGTTTATGACCATTGCCCCTTGTCCTATTGCTGGGCACCACTGAAAAAAGACTGGCCCCATCCTCTTGACCCACATCCTTTAGCTATTTATAAGCACTGATAAGATCCCCTCTCAGTCTTCTCTTCTCCAGGCTAAACACTCAGGGGGCTCAAGTTTTCCCATAAGAAAGATGCTTCAGTACTCTTATCACCTTTGTTGCCTGTTCAAACTTTTTCTTAGATAAGTCTTAAAATAATTATTGGCAATGTAATCAAATATACCACAGTTCAACTTTGAGAGATGCGCAACTCTCACTTCTATGAGCCCACATGATCAGTAACCAAGTTGTGATCTAAAATTGGCACAGAAAACTTGAAACTGGTGCCAGTTTTCAGCATAGCCAGAAGTCTGTACCAACAGCTATCTCTGATACCTTGCAAAAGAACACTATTTTTTTTCCCCAGGTAATTACAATACCTGTGAACTAACATGAAGGCGGAAGAAAAACTCCTACCTACCTTCACATTTAAATGGCAGAACACTAGAACAGCTTTTAAATGTACTGCCTGCACGCTGAATTTACCTAGTGACTACACAAACAGTACTGACTACAAAAATGGTCAAATTACAGTAGAAGCATAGTCTACCTAAAAATAAACTCAAATTTACATAATGTTCAGCTTCTTTCAGCCTTTTTACCTTTGTGTGCTGTTTTAAGCAAGACAGAGTCCAAAACAGTCGAGATGCGATTGAAGGGGAGAGTGAAAGCCTACAGGTGAGGTTGCACAGTACAATGCCACAATGTATGAGAATTATTTCTAGACTATTATAAAGTCTTGCATTATTTTCTAAGTGCCTGCAGTTCACTTGCCTTGTGCCTGAACACGCTGCAGCCTCACGAGATTGAAGTGGTCCAAAACCAGCTTTTGGCGATAATTGGCTGAGCGCCAGGATCCATTTTGGTCAGGAAGGCTCCTTCATGTTGGACTATTCTAATACATAGGTCAGTCTTTCTGAAACAAAGGAAAAAAAAAACAAACCAGCATTGAATTCTACTAGTAAAAAGGAATTAATGTTTTATGTATCAAACATCTGATACACCTCTAAAACATGGTCAGGGTTTGTTTCAGTGTCACATCTGGAAAGCAGGATGCCGAGCAGCACAACTGCCTACTACTGCTGTGATTTATTGGTACTTCCACAGTTAGTAGTGACCAACTTCCCGTGCCTGGAAACTGCCAGAGTCCTGCTGCAGTGTCTCCAGGCACAGGGAATAAATACACAGGCTGATGGGGGTCTGTGCCTCACTGCCTGGTCACCTTCCAGCACCAAAACAGTGTGTGGCAGTGCTGAGTTGCTGACTTGAGGAATCATGGAAAAGGTTTTGTCATCTCCCACAAAAAGCCTCAGCAGTACTAAAAACCACTTCCAATAAACAGTTGAAGTTCTTGCACCAATAATTACTTCCTTCCACGTTAGGGAAAAAAAGCAACTTTGAGCATTCATCCTACACTGCCTCTCACACTCTGGGAATTACTTTCTTACCGTTTCTACGAGTCCTTTATTTTTTTTAACTTTTTTCCCTGCTTTACTGGTAGGTGCCATTGTGTGGAAAAGGTCCTGTTTAGGGAATGAAGTATTTTGCCTGTGAAAGGATGCTAGCTCTTAACATGTAAGATACCAAGATCTACTATTAAGTATAAGCACCTCAAAGAATAAAAACTAGAGTATGTGAAGAATTAGACCTTTTTTTTCCCTTTTTTTTTTGATGCTGAGAAACTAAATTGGACACCTGAGCAGAACTGTTTTTCTCAGTGTGAGTGGTCACAGGTTCACACTGCTTTACTGATACTGGGATATGTGTATTTGAGCTGTTAATCAACAGCATCTTTGTACCCCAGAGCCAAGCCCCTCTGCCTTTCAATGTAAAGTTACTAGCTTTATTTCTCTTGGTGTAAAAATGTAATAGTACTTTGTTAAAGGAAAAAAAAATCTCACCTTAGAACTCATTTCTACCTACACAGCCTTCAGGAGGCTGCCGGCAACAATGATGGTAATACCAAGGCAGGGAAGTTGCTACCCTGCCATAACCTGAATTTTGTAGGTCCATGTTGCACAGTTTACAACCAGCAGGCTGTGAACGTGGCAGCATGGCATAGAAAGGGACTGGATCATCCAACAAAGTCACCTGCAGTTCAGGTGAGCAGCTGGCTCTCTGCTGAAAGAACAGCCAATATTAGAATCTGATTTCTGACAAAGAAGTATGCAGAAGTATGGAACAGTTTCTCAAGTCTTATTCATGTTTTGGGGGGGGAATAAAAAATATTGCCTGTTGTTCCTCATCCTTTAGCATAACATTAAACAAGCTTACCTAGAATATCTATGCTGGGAATGTTTTTTTTCATGTGTTGAAGAAATCTTAAATACTCCCTTGTGAATCTGTAAACTTATTCTTCATACTCTTCCTATACTCACTTCACTGAAGCCTGGTCACAAAGACATGCATACATTCTTCTTTTGTTTGTTTGTTTTTGTTTTGTCTAAAAGGAGGCATTATGCCAGCATTGTTACTATCAAGATGCTTGGCGTTTGCACAGGAGAGGAAAAATCATTTGCTAAAATACATCCCCTTCTGAGAAGAGCTCAGCTCCCTGCACTGTATCATTACAAAGCTAACGGCAGTGAAATACAGCCTTCTGTCTTTTGCCTCCTTGTGCATGCTCAGTTCCAAAATATCCAACCAGCTGGAGCATAAGGGAAGGTTCACAGCTGAGTTCTGTTCACTGCTCTGCAGTGGGAGGCACTTAGTTGGGTTTCCTTCAGCCATGCACTTTTATTTATTTATTTTTTTAATAAACAAAAAAGGCTGAAGATTGTTTTTTCAACTTTGGCTTAAATTAGCCCATGGCTTTTGGCAAAGGAGAGGAACAGCAGACAGACCATGCAGAAAGCCTCAAATCCTTCAAGAAATGAAAATAAAAAGGATTTGTGAAAGCTCCATAATTAGTCAAGAATTTGTGTCAGTGCAAGCAAAGCATAAAAGTGCAGCCTCTGTGAAGGCTTCTTGGGAATCTTCTCAGGAAAGGAAAGCAGGTGGAGGCAGGTAGAGGAAAAAAAAAAGTGCAGTGGAACAACCGTCACAAAGTCATACCACATATCTGTATTAATAGTTTTGAAAAGCTGGTTACACTCCCTGACCTATCAATGACTGCAAAAATTTGCAGTCCTGTTTCCAGTGGAGGTTTGTAATATCAGCTTAGACGGAAGAGCTTAAAAGGTAAAGCTTGTTTCAACGGGTAAATGACAGTCTTTATCTGCCAAAGTCATCAAAAGCTATCTGGTTTGCATTTCATAAACTAGAGAGACAAGAAATGGAGTTTTTCACAGCAATTACTAGAAACAAGTAAGGAATGGCTAAAAAGAAAACAGAGCAGAAGGAATTTTAAATGATGAGGACCTTTAACATGGTAGTTTTTGTAGTTTAAGATCAAAAGGCAGACAAGTTTCATATGTACTTCTAAGAGGCAGTAATTAAGAGCCTGATGCAAATGAACCAAAAAGGCCAGTATACTCCTTCATACTTCAAAGGCAGAGAAAAAAGAACCTGACTTTTAACAGTCATCTCTGCTCTACCATAACAGACTCAGTTTAAAGGGAAGATGAAAATTGGACAAACCACTGGAAAACTCCTCAGTACAAACAGAAGACTTTAAAATTGTCATGAACTGTGACACAAAATACACTATAAAGAAACTGACCTGAAAAAATAAGGACAAAGGTCTTTTACGATCCACAATTATCTACATCTAGAATTCTACCGCTTAGGCTAAGAAAGGATCTTGTGAAGATGACAGACTTGTGGAAAGGAGCGGGCAGGTACCAGCACAGCATGAGTGGCTGATGCACACCTACTACAGGCTAGAGAGTGCAAAACCCGGGCCGCGCTGAAACCAAGCTCAAAAACCAACCTGAAGCCTAAACCATGCTACACAAAGCTGCCACCTACACCACAAGAATGCATGGGATTTATGATGTCTTTATTTGTTTTGTCTTAACTTTGTCTCCTTTTTAAGTTGCTCCAGGTTTCTTTTTTGAACAACTTTCTGTTCTTTAGGGAGCTTACTGTAAGTAGAGGTCCAGGGAAATCTATCTCAAAGCTCCACCCCACAGAGGATCCCGTCACAAAACTATGTAATTTGCATGGGAACTGAAACAGGAATGTACAATGTACATTCAGTGCAGTCTAGCAGATAACAGCACCTTAAACAGAAATGCATATTGACATGAAAATAGTACCTGTCCTGAACCGGGATTTGATGTGTTACTCAATCTCATGACACAGCAGCGACAACTTCTGATTCACAGGAATCTTGCGGAGCTTCAAGATTTGGTTTTAGCTCCCGCTGTGAACACAAAGTAATATTCTGTATCAGAAATAACAACATTGTAAAACGCAATGTAAAACATTGTAAAACAAAAATGTATACTCATTTGTCTATGTAAAACAGCTGTGATAAAATAGCTTCAGGGTTCAGTCAGGATTGTATTTGCATAACAAAAGGTAGAATGTTCTCCAGACCCTGACACAAAATACTGTGAACAAACCTATGTCTTTTTTCTTCAGGTTTTATAATTACAATTCTGGAACAAAAAAATAAATAGGGAAAAAAAAAAAAAATCCCAAAGGAAGTCCCTAAGCCATCTATATTGAAAGGCAATATATTCCAATGTCTCCTCCTGTCCAAGAGGAGTGATTTACTGGGAGCAAAAGCTTGCATTTTTCAGTAAAGCTCAAATAAATGTTTCATAAATTTGATTTCCCGGCCACAGTTTCATGCAACAAGAAAGCTTTGCACTGGTCCAGAACCTCCTTAATGTAAAAAGGTAGCCACAGAATGTTTCATAGTTCTCAGCATTTTAACTACAATCCTGGAAAGTCACCTTCTTTCAGACAAGTGGGCAAAAAGACCTCATGTTCCTGTCCTCAAATAATTACTCAGCATCCTGTCTTAAGTCATATCTGGGATAATACACACCATATAAACAAGCATGCACCACATGTACTATACAGTGTTTGATCCTACTAGATTAATCTCACTATCTCAAATTATTCAAGACACAAAATTATTTCAGAGATTCAAACACTAATAATAGTTCACTAATCACCAGTGAAGAGCAGCTTTCCACATACCAACAAATTCTTCAGGTATAACACATGCTAAAAGCAAGTTCTTGCATCCACAAAGTTCAAATAAGTGACACGTCTGATGAGGACATTCCCTCTCCCAGCAGCAGCTGGATCCACAACATGTTGGCACCCAATTTTGCAACTAGGTTAAGGTAGGACAGCTTCCATATTGGTTTTGGTGAAGTAAGGTCCAGCACACCATTAGAATAATAAGGTCTCAGAACCTGCTCAGGCAACGTCTGGCAGGGGCTGAACATAAAACAGGCTCCAAGAAAGCTCTCTTGTAACTTCCAAAAGGTAGTAATTTTCTTTTTTGTGTGCGCTTGCTAATTCCTGTTGTTGTTTTTTTTATATCTACCTAACAGAAATCCTTCCATTACTAGCCTAGATGGCCCACTGCCTAGCTTACTATTTTACATTCCTGAAGATATTTATAAGTATGTATTACATAGCTGTAATAAACCATGGGGTACTTGATTAACACCACACATGCAAACACTCCACCACCATGGACTTCCAGAATTTTCAGAGCTGTCTTCCAGACCAGCTTTTTGGTAATCACAGCAAACCACAATACA
This sequence comes from Actenoides lindsayi, assembly GCA_025331215.1. Classification (NCBI taxonomy): domain Eukaryota; kingdom Metazoa; phylum Chordata; class Aves; order Coraciiformes; family Alcedinidae; genus Actenoides; species Actenoides lindsayi. Next base: position 18,747 of record WTSP01012192.1, read on the forward strand.
GTGTTATTTTGACAGTTGTCTCCATTTCCCAAAATTCAGTGGGATCAAAATCCAGTACTTTGTTGCAAAACCCCCCTGCAGCATCTTAACAAAATTCCAGTTCCTTAACAGTAGATGATAGTCAGTGATGTTTCAATCATGTTTTCATAGCAAAATAAAAATAATTTATGATTCTATGCATATTTCATGGGATTTTTTCAACACTGTAGAGGAAGATAAAACCATATACACAAAGAACTGGCCTCCTACATAAAGCAAACAAAAGAAAAATGCTGATTATTAAACCAAGATTCTCTCATAAAACTCGACCTCCACTGGTAGTATTCCCACTCCAAACAGTGGCAGATACTAAAATTTGTCAGTATCGAGAGACTGAAACCATTATTCATTATTCCAAAAGTTTTAATGTTTTTTGCATCTGCATCAGATTTTAAACTCATACCAGAATGAAACAAACAGCCAGGTGATATCTACTACTAAAGAAGCTGCCTGGAAAAATGAGCACTGAGTTGACTTCAAGGACAACTTGAAATGCAACTGCATTACTATTTTAAAAACTTCTGCATATTTCCAAATTTGACTTTTTATAAGGTACGTGTATGACTGAGTTAGCATGAAATAATTCCAAGAATACTTTTTCCATAAGTCATGATACCAGCACTCTAAAAAAAGGTATCCTCCCATACTCTCAGCTGTAGATGATTTGTTTTCTCTAATGCCAGCAGAATTTTGACACCAATCTACTCTTACCATATATTGGTATAGGAATCTTTTGTTGGTAGAGCTAATCTTTTTCCTTAACAAGTATCTGTGCATTTGAGACACTTATTTTTTCTGTCAGTCTCTACCACCACTGACTTCTCTGATCTAGTCTGCAGGATAGGTGACTATCAGTTTGAATGACTAGGTCCACCTATATAACAGTTGAATCCTCCTTCATAAATGACAGTTTAAAAACTCTCTCTAATAATTCATCTAGTGACGAATTACTATATTGGTACAGAGATGGGTAGAGAAAACTGTTGCAATACTTTTTTATAAAGTTATGTGCAATTATGTGCTACATGTAGTTTTACTTCAAGAGAGCATTACAAAGTTTTGCAAATTAAAAACAAGCTCTTATTCTCACATAATTTGGGGAAAACCACCACATGAAACCACATTTTTTTTCTGTACAAACCAATTCTATAAAAATTCCACTGTCTTAATCAGGTGTTCCCCAATACACTTGCAAGACATGAACCAGAGTTTTATTTCTTCATATCATTGACAACTCCAAGAAGAAAATAACAAATGGATTCTATTACCAGCTGCTTTGAGGTTGATCAGAAAAGTAAGACCTTGGTTATATAATCTAAATATGCAATGGTAAATGCTCGTAAAAAAAAAAAATCAACCTACCAAGGCAAATTTAAAATTGCCTGAATCCTGAATGTGTGTCATTTCAGCTTTAAACACGACATGAATTTTTTTGCTTTCATACCAAATAAGTGAGGTGTTATTCTGCTCAGAATATCATTCTTTATACTAAAAAACATTTTATACTTATATCATTACATTACTTCTTTTTAGTAACAAAACTGTATTCAAAAGGCATCCAAAGTAAGTGAACTACAGACATACTATTTTTTTTAGAGAAGTAAATTGCTGATGCCTGGCAAATGCCAGGATCAATCCAGCATTTTCCTCTCAGGGACTTTATTAGAGTGATGATCACACATGATATATGAACTGAGCTGGAGCAACACATATGGTTTTTTGTTTACAAACCAGAACATTTTCCCTCATTCTGTTCTAGTAAAGAATAACTTATGTTCAAGTGTACCTCTTTCATACAAAGGCACCTGGACCAGCTGAAAAGTTGCCACATCATATCATCTTGTATTGGCCTTGGTTTTGCTCTTTCCTAGCTCGTGTCCGGCACTGGAAGACAATACCATGTTAGATGGACCCACTCATGGTTGTTCTTATGTTACCAATTTTGCCCAGTGCTACCTGTGATTTGAGTCTCTCTGAGCTTGCTTTCACAGTGGCTGTTAACACACAGAACGTCAAAAAAAAAAAAAAATTCAAACAAAAAATCTGTTGCTTGATCATACTAAGAAATGCAAATGCAAAAAAAAAAAAAAAAAAAAAGAAGAGAAAGGACCTGTACTCTGTTCCTAAGAGTGCTTGAAGCAGCTTTGATCCGACACTGGCATCTCTTCTAAAGTCCTGCGTAGACGGCTTGCGAGGCCTCGTACACACGTGCAAAGTGTTTGGTGTGTAACAAGCCCTCCACTGCAGGTGGAGTGGATACCCAGACTAGACTCACAGCTGCCGGGCATAAGCCCCGCGGAACAAGCACCGCCAAAGGCAGCGGGGAGGCGGTCGGCGGTGTGCTCTCGCCTCCGGCCGAGCTGAAGAGCAAGGCCGGGCCGGGCCGAGGCCCCAGCAGAGCAGGGGATGCTCGCGCAGCCGCTTGCCGGCCGTTACCAGCCCACGCGCGGAGCGCGAGCTCCAGCCCCCCGCGCGCTCAACCGCCCGCCGCCGCCTGCTCGGAGCGCGTTACCCCGCAGCCGCTGCCCCGAGCGAGTCACACTCCCCGCCCCAGCTCCTCTGGGCGCCAGTGGCTGCAACGAGCAACGCCCCCCCCACCTGCTGCTTACTGATTGGCTCATTTACCCGCCGATCACCGCGAGAAGCCGCCCCCCCGGCGACGAGCGCCGGGAGGGACGGGCAAGAAGCGGCAAATTCGCCGAAATAACGATTCGCTGGCCAAAGCGGGGGGAAGGAGGAGGGTGGGAAAGGACCCTACTGCCCGGTGGCACTTCCAGTATACCCTGGTGCCAGCGGGTCAGCCGTACCTCGGGGGGAGGAACACCACTTGCCGACAGCTCCCCATCTTCAGTCTTCCATCTGACAAAACTTTCCTTGCAGGGAGGGGCTGAGAAGATCACAGTTTCTTCCACATTATGATGTCTGTCCCATTAAACGGATGTTAAGTTTGGGACAAGGCCAGCATTAACCAACCACCTTTTCCTAGTATAAGAGCAAGTGTTTTAGCACAGTGAAGTCTAAAGCAAAAATATGCTTAAGACTTAAATATAAGAGACTTGCCTTTTCCATCAGTGGTGTTACAGTTAGGAGTTTTATGAAATCAGAAATGAACAAGGGAGAGTGTAGCCACCGTGCAAATAAACAGCTCGGGCTACCTATATAAACCTCACTTAAGAGCTACTGCTACCTCTTACAAAAGAAGTAAAGTTCAGGATCTAAACCAGGGACAACTCAATTTAACTTCAGTACGCTCCTGACACTTTAAAATTGCACACACACAAACACACACACACACCCCCCCTGTAGGATGGGAACATTTATCCCCCAGAACTCAGCATTATTGAAGTCATTATGGGGAATAATCTTTCAGCACTTAAAATTACACCTGACACATTCACGCTTCATTTCTTTCTAAGACATGATCACCAGATAGGAGAATTCCTGACAAAACAAGTAAGTTTCAGGGCAAATCCCAAACAGAAAAACCTCAGCCTATTTATTTATGCTGTGTGAGACATTCCATTTAAATCAAAACCCCAAAAAAGGCAAAAATTATGAAAATGTCCAACAGGCTTGTGCTGTCTTCTAATTCTTACCTCCCATTGAAAAGCAGCTCTTGACCTTTTTAGTTAAGACTCGGCATTCCGTTGGTTGCCTGAGGTGAAGCTACAAACTTAGAAATCCGAATGATAAATTCCTCAAGCTACAGCCTGAAGCCCATTGGCACAATTACAGTTTATACATCTGCAAGGCAATTCTTGTATTTAATTCATTTTATCAGTAACAAAAATATGCAGAGATAAAATCTTATCCGTAGCTTTACTTCTTAGGTCATCAACTCCATTCAGGAATATATGCCTTTTTTTATGGTTAACTGCAAAGCCAGAAACGACAGTCCACGAAGAAAGCTTTTCCAAAGGCTGTCAGTGATCACAGCTGGATCTCAACATGAGATGTGGCAACAGAGAACTTAAAACATGGAAATTTCACTATAAGCACTGGATTTTTTTTCTTTACTGAAGTCGGGAAATAAAAACCTGTGCTTTGTTTTGCTCAATCAAAACAGAAGAGGCTGACACTGAAATGACACATGACCACCACTGATGTTTGTCATTCCTGGATTCTGCTGGCTGCTCTCCAGCCATGCCTTAGTAGTCATCAGAAAGTAATACTGTGAAAGACCTTAGATACAGAAATGTTACCTGCTTTATAGGCTTTCTAATTCTTGAAAGGCGTAGCTGATGACTCACTGACTATTCTTTTATTATTTTTACTTTCAGTGAGTGTCCCTTAAGAATAGCCACGGGAAGGTCAAGAGCTTATAGGTAAGAATCAGGGATTGAAACACGAAAGGGAACCTTGTGGTTGGTGTCTACTACAGGCCGCCCAATCAAGGGGAGCTCATCAATGAGGCCGCCTTACTCCAGCTTCAGGAGACATCACACTCGCAGGCTCTCATCCTACTAGGGGATTTCAACCACCCCAATATATATTGGAAAAGTTGCATGGCGAGCTGTAGGCAATCCAGGAGACTCCTGGAGTGCCTAGATGACAACTTCCTAAGACAGGAAATAGACATCCCAACCCGAGGGGATGGGGGATGCAATACTAGACCTGATGGTCACAAATGCTAGTGAACTCATCAGGGACATCAAGATAGGAAGCAGCCTGGGCTGCAGTGATCATTCATTAGTGCAGTTCACCATCCTAAGGGGTATGAGGGAGATGAAAAGCAAAGTCAGGACCCTACATTTTAGGAAAGCAAACCTCCAGCACTTCAAGGAGTTAGTCAGTAAGACTCCCTGGGAAACAGTCCTTAGGGACAAGGGAGCGGAGCAGAGCTGGCAGATCTTTAAGGATGTTTTTCATAGAGTGCAAGAACTCTGGATGCCCAGCTGTAGGAAATTGGGTAGGGAAGGAAAGAGACCAGCATGGCAGAGTTGAGACCTACTGGTCAAACTGAAAGACAAGATGGACTGCACAGTGGAAGCAGGGACAGATATCCTGGGAAGAATACAGGGACATTGACAGGTTGTGTAGGGACAAGGTGAGAAAGGCCAAGGTGCAAGCTGGAGCTGAACTTGGCAAGAGATGCAAAGAAAAACAAGAAGGGCTTCTATAGGTACATAAACCAGAAGAGGAAGGTCAAGGAAGGCTATCTTTCCTGAGGAACAGCAATGGTGAGTTAGTAACAACAGACCGAGGTCCTGAAGGCCAAGGTCCTGAACAACTCTTTTGTCTCATTTTTCATTGGCAACTTCTCTCCTCACAGCTCTCAAGTGGATGGCCTAAAAGACAGGGACCAGTGAGACAAAGTCCCTCGCACAGTCCGTAAGGACAAGGTTTGTGAATACCTGAGGAACCTTAACATACACAAGTCTATGGGACCTCAGGGGATGCATCCCAGAGTACTGAAGGAATTGGCTGATGCAGTTGCAAAGCCACTGTCCATAATATTTGAAAAGTCATGGCAGTCAGCTGAGGGTCCTAGTGACTGGAAGAAAGGAAACATCACACCCATTTTTAAAAAGGGTAGAAAGGAAGACGCTGGGAACTCACCTCTGTGCCTGGGAAGATCATGGAACATATGCTAAGGCACATGGAGGGCACAGAGGCGATTCAAGAGAGTCAGCACAGCTTTACCAGGGGCAAGTCCTGCCTGACCAATCTGGTGGCTTTCTGCAATGAAGTAACTGCATCAGTAGACAAGGGAAGAGCTGTGGACGTCATCTATCTTGAATTTGCCAAAGCCTTTGACACCGTCCCCCACAACATCCTCCTTGCTAAGTTGGAGAAATATGGGTTCGATGGGTGGACTGTTAGTGGATAAGAAATTGGCTGGATGGTCACACCCAGAGAGTAGTGGTCAATGGCTCGATGTCCAGATGGAGATCAGTGACAAGTGGTGTCCCTCAAGGGTCTGTACTGGGACCAGTGTTGTTTAATATCTTCATTAATGACATAGACAGTGGCATTGAATGCACCCTCAGCAAGTTTGCTGACAATAATAAGCTGGGTGGTGCATTTGATATGCCAGAGGGATGGGATGCCATCCAGAGGGAGCTGGATGGGCTGGAGAGGTGGGTTCAGGTGAACCTCATGAGGTTCAGCGAGGCCAAGTGCAGGGTCCTGCACCTGGGCTGGGGCAACCAGCATTATCATATAGGCTAGGAGAGGACATAGAGTCATAGAATCATGGAATTGTCAGGGTGACAAATCCCTGGAGACATTCAAAGCCAGGCTTGATGAGGCTCTGAGCAGCCTGACCTAGTTGGAGATGTCCCTGCTTATTGCAGGGGGTTGGACTAGATGACCTTTAGAGGTCTCTTCCAACCCAATACATTCTATGATTCTATGATTTAACACTGCTGTAGTCAAAGCAGCACACTGAGCACAGAACTGAGGTAAAAACTGAAGCAAGGCCCCTCTTTCACAAAACTGATAGTATTTCCAAAGTCACTTACTGTCTAAATTCTGCTTGTAAATAAAATTTCCAGGATTTGAACCAAGACAGATCAGCAAAAGCACTCTGGCCACCACTTGATTTGTCCATGGGCTGCTTTTCTTCTGACTCATTTCCTCAGCCTCCAAAATAGACAAACTGCTTTCAGCACACACCTGGGACGGGTCTCAGATTCCTTCTGGATGTCCCATATTTGGATGGCACAATTCAGGCCAGCAAAAGCCAGCCCATGCAGGGACTGTAACCTAATTACACGACTTACAATCACACCCTGCCACCCACCAGGATGAAGCACCACCGGCGCGTTCCCCTGGCGTCCAGCGCTAAATTGCTGCTTCTGCTCCGCGTTGGGGAACACGGTCACATTGTCCTCTGCCACCGTGACAGATTCCTCAGCACGCCCACTGCAGGGAGGAGTATTATTAACTGCAGATGTTATTATTGTCCTGAGCTGTTGTGAAACCGCTCTCTGCACTGTCAAGTAACTGACACATTTTACCTCAGAGCCAGTGCCAGTGGCTCAGTACATGTCCCCCAGATGTTAAGTTGGTATGACAACTGCGGCCATGGGCAGATACTACTTCTTCCTTCTTTCTTTTAACCATTCTGGTTTTTTTTGACCCATTTCTTTTCCCAGTATTTTCAGGCCATAGAAAGCCCAGAGATTCATAGAAGTTATGTGAGAAACCTCAAGAACTTTTAAACTAACCTTAAACCCTGAATCTCCCATTACTATAAATGGGTAAACAGAGCTGTTAATGGAAGGAACAGTTTCTTATTACACAGAGGAATCATCAAGGGGAAAAAGGAAAATCACTTTGGGTAGCTGGGTCTAACACAGTAGAAAAACCTCATTCTGTCACAAGTTTTTTTAATTGTTTCACTTTGAAAGGGATCATTTTAGGCGCTTTAATGCAAAGAGACAATGGCCTTAATTGAGTGGGAGTGGAACTAAATGGCCTTTTTTCATCTTGTTTCATGCTGTATGTTTGTCAACAGAGTACACAGCACATACTCAGTAGATGTACAGATACTGTGATTATAGCTCTCTGAGATGTAAGCTTTCCAGGGTATGATCTATTTTGGTTTCTTTAACTATGACAATTACCATTTGATATCATTTAAATATTGCCTCTACTTGCACTGGACCAGAATCAGCTCTGTTGCCCTTTTCCTCTCCTAGTTGCCCGTATGAGAAAAGGGAGAAAAGGGAGAAAACTTCTCATGCACTCATGCATGTAAGCAAAAGCCCCACTCTTCCCCTACCTGGCTTCTCATGGCCTGGGGAGAAAGCAGGACACAGAGCAAACAAAAACTGCTCAACAATCCCTCTCTTGCAAACAAGAGGCCACCAAAGCAAAGGCAGCTGCCCAAAGCACTCCCAGCTCATAACAAAATTGTTCTTGGAATTATAGGGAATAATGCTATTAGAATAGAGTCAAAACACCTTGGCTCAAATGCTATGCACCGTAGTTCAGAGAGTGTGTACTTTCCATTGAAAACAGAGAAAAATTTTACTTTAGTTGGCTGCTCCCCAAAATCATATGGGCTTTCCAGATCACATGTCAGGATACACTATCATCTTAAGCAGCTCAGCCAAATTTCATTGTCTCCATATCCAAGAGCAGAAAAAGTACTTTGCCTTTTCCACCATTCTCTGTCTTTGCACAATTACAAGGTTTTTTTCTCAAACCATTTCTGTCTCTCATACTGTAATGTTTCCAGCCAAGGAAGACAGCATCTTCTTACCATGTGACAAGCAACCACTTTCTCCTATTTTATATCTAAACTTAAATCCGAATTGGCACACAATCTCTCTTTACATTATCAAAACTTTCCAAGCCTTCCCCTCCCTGAGCTTCCAGCTTTGACTTCACTCTAGTATTAGTCTGATTTCCCAGAGAAAGCAGAAAAAGCTTTCACACTGTAGCAAGTCATTAAAATACCCAGCACCCCATTCAAACACTATTATTAATAATCTCCATGCAAGACAGCTGTTTATATAAAACAGACGCAGCATGTAACTCATTTTTCCAGATTCTATAGGTCTGTGATCATGCTAATCTGTTTCACATGAAGGACTCATCCCTGTATTTTTAGTTGCGATGAGTTAAGTAAATGTCTATGTTTAGGACACATTAAAACCAACCAAGGCAGACAGATACTGGGCGTATATGCATGAAACTGTAAAGCCAGAAGAAGACTTGGAAAAATTCTGTAACAGAAGTGCTACTGAACTATCCTATAACTCCTGCTTCACTCTTAGGTCTCTATATATAGATATAGGTACCATTAATGAAATTCAATCCTAAAGGGAGCTGGCAAAGAAAAGTAGTATAATAGTTTTTGACATTAAAAACTACAGCTCTCCCTTATACCTCTCTGTAATTTAGAAATGAGATTTAAACTGCATATAAATTTTCACAGTAATGGGATCTTTTCACCTCCAGATATTTTTGCCACTGTTAAAACTGAACTACAGATCTCCAGAATATAAAATATTCCCATGTGTTACTGTCATTTTGACAATTACAAATGATAACTTATATTAAAAAACAGAACAAAATCCCAACAGCACAGCTGTCGCGCCGGCACAAAAGGCAGTGTAAGGAGGTTGCTAAAACTTATTTTACACCTTTCTGAGCAAGGCAGATTCCATCCGTTGGGAGGAGTTAATCAAAACTGCCATTCCTGTTGCTCTGGGCTGGGCAGCACAATCCTGAATGACAAGAGAGATGCTGCAGAGATGCTCAGAGTTAATAGCAGGAACTGCTCAAGCTCAAGCAGCAGCTTCCAAGGACACTGTTACGAGGGTACAAGAAAGATGTAAGACATGTTTAGAGCTGTGGCAAGATGAAAAAGAGGTTTGGGGTTTATAAAGGAAGACTTAGACAACTTCTGCAATAACAGAAAGAGTAAGATTTGTTTGAAGACAGGTTTTCTCTGAGGAGGGGTCTGAAGACAATGTATGACATTTCAAAACAATGTACATTTCAAGAGAAGAGGTTCTTGCACAAAGCTCTGGGAAATAATAGGCAGACTAAGCACTACTTGCTAGACTGTGTTTTCTAAATTTTTTTTTTTTTTCCTGGTAGGCACTGACTCAGTGAAATACATATCTCATTATTCAGTCTCTTTTTAGTAACATTTCTACCAGGTATCTCATGAAGAAATAAAATCAGTGACAAAAAATGAGGCTCCTGTGGTCTGTTTGGAGACAGAAATCCCAAGTTCAGCTTTGGCAGCATCTCCCATCAGGGCTTTCCAGAGGCCTGCATGGGATTGCATTTTCAAAAGGGTTTAAAAGGTTTAGGAGCACATCTCATTGTTAAAAGTGATTTAGAGTAATGAGCACAAACCTCTTCTCCCAGAGCTCCTGACAGATTTAGATGCAAGGGTGTGAAATACTGGAACCCTGTTTCTACACCTTTCTGATGGAGGTGACTGGCCCTGACCAGAAAAGCAGATGGGGATGCACACCTTGGCCCATCAGATCAGCACAAACCATCAACAGAGAGAGACTGTACTAACAGGTTGTGCTGTGAACTTGAGCAGCACCCCTTCTTGCTGCTCACAGCACAATTATGAAGTAGAGATTAAAAGAAACAATACTTTCTGTGGCTGCAGTCACATTCACCATCTGTCAAAGGTCACAAGCTCTAAGTGCCTGAGACACTTTTAAAAGCAGATGTGGGTGCCCTTGACAGTGGTATGCAGCCTCCCTGTGCCACAGTCATAGAATCATAGGATTGTTTTAGTTGGAAGAGACTTTTAAGACCATCAAGTCCAACCCTTAAACCAGCACTGCCAATCCCACTGCTAAAACATGTTGCTAAACTCCACATCTGTACGTCTTTTAAATACCTCCAGGGATGGTGACTCCACCACTTCCCTAGGCAGCCTGTTTCAGTGTTTTACAATCCTTTTGGTGAAGACATTTTTCCTAATATCCAATCTAAATCTCCCCTGGTGTCACTTGAAACCATTCTCTCTTGTCCTATCACTTGTTGCTTGGGAGAACAGATGGATCCCCACCTCTCTACAGCCCCCTTTCAGGTAGTTGTAAAGAGCAATAAGGTCTCCCCTGAGCCTTCTTTTCTCTAAGCTAAACCACCCCAGTTCCCTCAGCTGCTCCACATAAGACTTATTCTTGCCTTCTCTTGCTCTAGTCTTTGATTTCTTTCTTGTTTTAGTGTGGAGGATTTTTGGGAGAGGGGAAGGTAAGGCACACAGAATACTTACAAAAGGATTAAAATTTAAAGTGTTTTATTCCATTTGCACTTTGTGACAGAAAAATTGTTAAAAAAATTTGGATGTACCATGGTATACTTGATCTGAATTCTTCAGTGCTGTTCCTACACTTTGTGAGAGACCTGAAATACCTCCTAAATGTGTAAAATTTTGAACTTTAAATGTGAAAATTGATAAGCCTATTAATGAGCTGCAGCATTTACTTTCTGAAAATTAAGTTGACAGATATTCTGATGCTTTGTTCTCTGTTGACATTACATCACCACACCACAGAAATGGGGGCTTGAAAGGGGAAAAGACATTTCATGTCACGTAGGAGGGTGTGAACTTTTGTGTGGAAGGGTGGGGTAGATAGGAGTGCAATTCTGGCCTAATAGTTATATTAGGTAGATGTTTTTACTAAAATATTTAGCATTAAAGGAGTTTTTAATTTAAACTTTCTATTAAATCATAATTTAAATAAAAATGGAAATCAGTTTTGGTGCTCTCTAGCTTTGCAGGTTAGTCTCAGTATCTAAATAAACCAAATAAATTGAGTTTAAACAAACTCTAAACACCCAAAAAATGCCCTATATTCAATCATAAATCGAGTATCAAACTGTGATGAATATGCTGTGCTAAACTGGCTGCTTTTTCAGGATAGCTGAAAAAGATATATAATATCTAAGCCAAGCCATTCAGCTCATGCACATGGCAGATTTTAGCACCAAGTTCTACCTGCTCAAGCTTTTTGTTGGATCCAGACCTCACATTTTACCATGCAAAGTCAAGAGAAATTTTGTCTGAACTAGGGGATGAGTAAGACACGAATATGGAGCTTTACTTCTGGACAGAGAGTACCTTGTAATTTCCTTGCCACTGCAATTCTAAGCTGCTATGCTATTTGTTGTTCAAAGCTCATCTCACTACAAGTTTACTAGGAAACAAATTTAGGAGCACACACACATGAATAAGAATGCAGCCTCAAGTTTCGGATGATGCCCCTCAGTTTGCTTGCATTCACCAAACCTGTTCCAGAAACAGATTCAGAGCTCAGGGGAAAGAATGAAATGTCAGTGCTACACGTTCTTCATTCACAGCTCACCTTTGTCTTTGTTTGGAAAGCCAGGGAACCTTATCGCTTCTGAAAGTATGTTTTCTTTTTTCTGAGCTTTAAGTGGATGGCAGTTATGACAAAACCTGTCAGAGTTGCTGCTGTGCCAGTAACCACATAGGCAATTCCTAGGAATGGGTTACTTCCTCCGCTCCATACCACGGTGGAAAGAATCACATGCTTCCTCCCTTTGAATTTGGTGACAGGGAAATCTGATAGAAGGATGTTAAAGTTTCATTAACAAAGTTTACTTTGCTTCCAGAAGGAGAAGTAGTAGTGGTAAATCCTCTAAAACCTTTCCAAGGCATAAAGAGTCTGGAGATCTGCTTTTGGTGGGAAAAAACCCTTTAACTGATCTGTGATGTCTCTGCTCTTCTGGGTCTAAAAACACAGTAGCAGCTGGTGGTAAGAAATTCAGTTATTTTAGATACAGTCTCTGTATGAATGTGGAAATATTTTTTTTCCCATTATAAATTTCAGATTAATAATTTATGTTACTACTACTACTGCATTAATTTGTTATGAAAACTCAGTTGAAAATGAGCTTTTAGGCAGCTTATCATGATACTCCACATATTCTCACCGAGGGGAAGTGCTCACCTCTACCTAATATGTTGTCTACCCAGAATGTTATATGATGTTACATTTCATCTCTCCACATGGAAGCTTTCAGAATAGAACCGTGCAACAACATTTAAAACCATAGTTCTATTGGCTGAGAGAGAAGAGAAATTTATAGTCATCTTGACATAACTCCTGCTGACAAAACAAGTGCTTTGGTCGGCAAGAGTCGTGCTGTTCAGCCTGCGAGCGCATTTCCACCAGCGTGAAAGTTCCTGTCAGCACACGGCCCAAATCCACCAGAGGGCTCTGCTGACACAGGCATCCCACACAGCTCTCAATGGCAGGGATACCTCTGGCACCTCGAGCACCCCAGTAGGGGTGTATATACATCTGATTAAGACACTGTTATATATTTCAGCTAAAACATCTTCATGTTCCCACTCTTCAGTTTTACCCTTTGTGTAAGGTTGTTTCCAGCCACAAGTAGCCCCCTCAGAAGTGCAATCCAAAGTGATGTGCTGCTACTTGAGTTAACATGTCTTGACTCCATCTGCACAGGCTACAGAAAACCCCCTTGCAGTGTCTCATCACCCTCAAAACTAAGTCTTTTCACGGTGATTTAGTTCGGGGTGTTTTGTGTGGTTTCTTTGCTGTTTTACTATACAAAAGCCATTCACTTCCATCTTGCTGTAACTATCTAATAGTCTTGGATAATATGAAAGGATACTATAGGAAATATGAAAAGTGTAATTTCCTGCTGGGAGACCATCCGCAAACTGTCTTATCCGTCTGACACGACGGTAAAGATTTCTGAACGTAGCAAAGGCCGACACGCGCATCCAGACAATAAAGTCGTCGTTGACATAACCAGTGTTGCTTTTATCTTCCTCATCTAACAAATACACTGGTTTCTGCCAGTAAGGAGGTCTTGCTGTTCCTGATGAAAAAGAGAGAAACCAGGAAAGACATACTGTCAGTAAAAACAGTGGCAGGTGACTAACTTCTGGGCCTACTCACAACCCACACAGAATATGAGATATGAAAGAGACACAAGACTCTGTCCAGTATTGAAAAATTATACATGCTAGATAACACTTTTCACCCAAGCGTTTCCACTAATCTCAAACATGAATGAACAATTTAACAGCACCCAGGGGTTGCTCCACATTAGAAACTTCAAGAACAGGAAAAACAAAGGGACTTCCAGAAATGAAAATAATGTTTATTCTGGATTCCTGCCTCTTCAGCAAGCAACATACTCTCTATAACGAGGAGTTTGCTTTCATTTTTAGACATTAATTTATTCCTGCACAACCAGAAAGGCACCTTTTTGCAGTCTAGTGGCACAGCCTATGATATTTAGAATCTTTCACATGAAAACTATTAACTCTTGCATACTGCACCCAGCACAGCACTACCCTGATCCAGAATTGGGAGCTTTTAGTCCCACTTCAATACAGCTCAACCATAACAAGGAAACAGCCCAAGGAAACACCTGTTTGGAAGAACTAATGATGACAGCAGCCTCACCTGTCTCACAACTGCCTAAGAATCTGCAGAGGCACAAAGAAGGAAAGATGTGACGTGCACTTCTCCTTCATAGATGTTTTCAATAGGAAAAAATAGAGTGTCTGCACCATTGCTTTCTCTGGACAGATTAAGTGTTACAGGACACTATACAGAAGGGTGTTGATGTGGGATGACTTCAGTCTTCCAAAACATCTTTTTCCCAATTTCTATAGTCATTGCTAAAATAAAAAAAAAGTGGTATTTTGGCTAAATCTGTCTTCTGCTCTTAGTCAATCTCTTAAAGCTGCTTCTCCAAACCTGCTCTGGAAGGTTGCCCAAAGGCAATTTGTCTCAGAATGGGAGACCATCACACAAGGCTGGGGGGGGAGAGGTTGGGAAGCCATTGAAAAATAAGGAATACCAGTGGAACCATTCTTACCTGCAAATGCAGAAGAGAGATTGTATGATTTTGGATTGCGAAATTTCACATTTTTATCTGTCCACCAACTGTTTCCAGTCTTCAACAGTGGTACCTGAATACCATATGAGTTGAGATTGTAATAAAGATCAATAGTATCTGCAGGGAATACAAGAAGCAATATGTATGAGTAAAAGACAGTAATTCTTATCACCGGAATGACTTACAAAAACTGTCACACTGAAACTTCAAGTGAATAGAAAACAACAAAAAAATCCCAGGAGAGGTTTCATCATGACTGTGTACAGAGCACTGTACATTCCACAAGAAGAATTAAGGTTCCAGAGCCTTAGAACTTGTGAAGTTTGAAAGACTGAATGTACTCCTACCAATAACACAATTGAATCCTTGTGTAGAAATATAGACAAGTATCTCATGTCCATCAACTCCCGTGTGACTAACTTCTTTGCAAATCACTTTTGGAGTTCTCTGGCTTGTTATTGAAGTTACTCTCCTAGTTAGCTTTCCCTAGTGTTTCTTTGACAGTTGTCCTAAACTGACTGCTTTGCTATATATAACGTGCTTTTGGGGAACAGTGGAGAGGTGACGGCACAATTAGGAGAATCCATGATCCTTTGGAGAAATTTTGCTTTAATTTTATGCTAATTACACCTTGTTTACCAACTTCGACAAGAACACTTCCTTCAATCAAAAAACTTTTAGTTAAAATTGTGCTTAACCGTGCCATCCTGTTTCAGTGGGCAAAAAGATCAAACATGGGATCCTAAGGTCAAAACCCATGTGAAGGAGATGTGACCTCCTCCTAAGCACACCACTGTGGGACGGCAGAATCTGGGCCCTCCCATGACCATATGAGAAAGTATTTTTTAGCAAGGAAGTATGCTAAACCTGTTGTATCATTGTTCCTTATTTCACCAGAGAATCAATTCCTCAATCCTGTCATATATTCACATTGAAGAGGGCCTTAGTAAATGAAAAATCTTCCTCAGTTTCAAAATGAGTAACAAGCTACTAAAAGCAGAGACCAATGTTTACCACAGTAGCACCGCCAAACAAACCCTTTTGTGGAAGACAGAGGGAGATCTTGCAACATCAGGAGTCAGCTGGACTGAAGTAACAGAATAGTTACAAGTGGAAATTAGTAAGGCAGATGTGGAAGGTACCTACTTACCATTGAACATGCTGTTGGCAATAGCACCACATGGAGCCATGGGTGTCCCATTTCGATAGGTGGCGAAGGGCGCGCAGTAGTTCTCAATCTGCATTCAAGGTCACAGAACAATCAGGCACAGAACCTGGGGGTTTTGTTTTGGTTTGCTGGTCTTAATGTTCTCCTCCCATTCCTTCTCTAGAAAAGCCTCTGACTAATTAAGTCTCCAGTACCTTTTAGTCACATTAGAGACACATCTAAATGAATGGGTTTGTGGTTGAGGAACCTTCTATATATATATATATCACAGTAAGTAAACTTAAGGTCTTCACCAAATTCTGTTGTGGAGTTGCCAGCTCCAGACTACAAAACCTCATTTAGGGGTCTGCTGTTGTAACATAGCTACTATTTAAAAGGTTCCAGTGAAGCCTTGGCTTAACCTGGAACATCTTAGTTTTCCTTCTTTTTAATTCTGACCTGGACTGCTTCAGTGGTGAACAACAGATGCAGTTAGCCACATTACTGCAGTTCTGTGTGGGGAAATCTTGATGTATGAAGACACAGCATGAAAAACAAAAGCCCATCTCAAATTTATCACATCTCTTGCATACCAGTTTATGAGAAACTATGAATATTCAGGTTTAAAACATTTTCAAATAACTCTAATACTCTGTGTATCTGATTGGCACAAAAGCCAAAAGCGGTTGCACCTGGATGCAAGCAAACACACAAGCTGACTGGACACCTGGAGAAGCAAGACCTATAGGGAACATGTCTTGAGAGTTACCAGAAGCATTTTATAGAAACAACAGATTATTATGGCACAATCATCATATGTACTGAGGGGACAGTGTGTGGACCGTGTGTATATTAAAAAATGTGACTCTTAAGCCACAGAAAACATGCTTTAGATTTGTAAGTAAAATACCTGAATGCAATGATTGCGTTTGCCAATGTCCTTATGCAGGCCTGCTGCAGGTGATGCTGTCTAGCCTCCTTTTTAGACCTCTACGTTGCATACTTAGAATGCTACATGATCAATCCTCTAATTCACCACAAACCTTTTCCTGCTCCTTGTCTGTTTCCAAAGCCAAATGGCAAAATGAAAGACTTAGAATAACTTAATTCCCTAACCCTATAATAAAAGCACAGCTTAAAACATTTCTGGCTAAAATAACTGAAAACACCAGAAGGAAAGCTTTCTGTACATTTATTTGAAAACGACAGTGTATTTTTAATCAGCATCCCTACAAGTGCAGGTTTGAGAATTGCAGTGGACTGTCACCTTGTATTTATTTCCTCAATCTTCCTCTTATTATTGGACATGATGTCCTTAACAATCATAAATGCAGAGACCAAACACTGAAAATCTGTAGCTTCTTATTATTCCCTGGAGCCATCTTAACACACTTACAGTTACACCTAGTTAGCTCTCCATGTGGTGAAAGATACATCTTATGGAAATAATGACGTTCTCGTAACATACAGAAAAAACTTACTTTTGCATTTCGACCCAACAATTGTGCATCACTTCTTGACATCATGTATCGACGGTGGTTTTGATAGAAGTTTTGCAGGCTGTAGTACATAAAAACATCACCCTAGAATTCAAAGAGAAATCCTATTACTTGATATAAGAGAGAGCAGAAGAAAGTACTCAACTTACATTTGAATGTCAGTAACTACACTCTAAGCAATTGCTTCAGTGGACACTGGCTAGAATCTAGTCCTTACCCCAGCTGAAAATTCTGGTATTTTGGCTCAAAATTAAACATAATTTAAGTCACCGAATGAAAGCTAAAATAACAATGCCTGATTATTATTTTACTGAAAATGGCACAGTTGGCCATGAATCTGCAATGACTATAATAATTTTGTGGAGACAGACACTGATTTCCCATAAAAGAAGGTGTACAGAAAAACTTTTTGAAAGTACCCATAAGCTCTTAATTCCTTCAGAGTTTTTGAAAAATAAGGCTGCCTTTCATCAACTACTTGGACCTTTTGTAAGTTTAGTCCTGTAATTAAAAGAAGAATACTAGGCAGGCAAATAGAAGCAAGAAAGAGGATTAATAAACTATAAAACTCCGCATTATTCAGTTAAATAAATTACTCATCTCAAACATCACTGTAATCTGAAGAATTACAGAGTATCTTAACAGCCTTTTCAATACTGAAGAACTCTAAAGTGACTTTATAATTTAAATTGCACTCTAATTTTAAGGGATCATTTATGCAGTGCTAAGCATATCTATTTGGTGGAACATATGAGGCATTTTAGCAGTCTCAGCAACATGACCCTGCAGTTTAGGACAGGAAATGAAGGATACTTTTCTCAAATGAAACTGCAGAGTGACGTTGCTGGACTTGAATTATTTCAGGGACCTTGGGGATTAACAGCACAACACTCATAAAAAAGACTGCAGGGGTTTACTTATGACAAGTGGCCAGAGCTTCAGATTTCCTTCTCATTTGAGAGCTTAGCAGTGCAGTAACAGCTAAGCCCAGGTCACGGGCAAGGGTTTGCTACCGACTCAGAGAGAAGTCACCTCCATAAACAAACACCATTTCCCCCATCATCTTCTGCTTGGACATTTCCCAACCAAGGACAGAGACAGCCTGAACTTGATTACTTGATGTACCAAAATGAATAGCAAAGGCAAGTGTGTAAAATTTTGAGTATTTAATGTTTTTAAAAAACATAAAGAAAATTTAGTCAGGAGCTCTACAGAGCAGAATTAATGTAGTTTATCATATAGGGATATAAGCAACAGGAGGTACTAAGCTTGAGTTGGTTTCTCAGATCCACTTACCGGTATACCTTCCTCTAGCGTGAAATTAACAGCACAGTGGCATTCCTTATTCCAATTAGAGGAATTTTCACGGAGCTTTGAACAATCTGAGCATTTATCTGAATAATCAATCTGTCAGGGAAGCGAACAAGCAGAGATATTGTAATAAAGGACATGCACAGAGGGAGAGGATAGTGTTTTAGCTCCAAGACTTCTTAGAGCATTTCTAAGTGAATCTGGACTGCTGAAAACTTTGTTAAAAATTGACAGAAGCAGAGAATCAGGACTTGGCCTCCATGAACATTCACAAATTTTATCCCTAGTTTAAAGCTGGTTTAGAGCCTTTTGATGACTGTTGCAGAACCTCAACATCTGCTTCTTGGCAAAGGAGTGCTGCGTGAAGAACACTTCCACAGCGTGGTCTGGCTAAGTAATGCTTGACAAATCCCCGCATGCATTATGGCCCACTCCTCTTGAACAGGCTGGATGTAGCGCTGAGCGTTGTCTCCAACAAGGAGCCTATTAACACCACCACAGGTCTAACCAGCCTTGCCTCCAGGAGGCATTTAAACATCAGGGCTCCCTGCATTTTAAGATTTTGCCCCAGCAAATATCTATGTTTTTCTAGTATCGAACACTATCAAAGGGATTAGTTTATTTCCTTCAAAAACCCAGGAAATAAAGCCGTTACTAGCTAGTGGCAGTAATTACCACCTATATTTCAGATACTACTCAGTGCTCAGGTTTTATTGGTGACTAGCTCTGAGGATTTTCACAGGAATACTGGCTGCTGGACACATCTCCAAGGTATGAAGACATTGGTATCACCTTTATCCAGAAGCCAACATTCAGAGCCTTTTCCCTTCAAACACAGCCCATATTCTTCTTCATAGAATCTAAGAACATCAGCCCCAAACAAACCTGGATTTCTCTGACGCTGTTTGCAGACAGTATGAGGGAGACTCCCACAGAAAGGCAGAATGCGCCCGTGAGAAAGAAACTGGAGAGCACAGTTGCAATGTTAAGCTGAGGCTTCCAAGCTGGTAGCTTCTGTTGTTTGAACGCAGTGTTATCTGGACACCTGGAAGGACGCACCTCTCCTTCTCGGGGAATAAAACTCTTCTTGCTTTTCATATTCTTCTTGGTGAGAGGAAAGAATAATATACTTGTGCTGGAGAGTTTTTAAGCTGACATACTATCCTTATTGTTGGGAGACCGTACTGCGTGTTCAAACCTGCATTATGGCCAGGAATTACTTATTAACTAGATCTCTTTCTTCCTCATTTTCTACATTTGTGCCTGGATCCCCAAGATCAGCTTGTACCAATTAAACGATCGTGTACTTTGGTCAGGGTGTCCAGTTCATGCCTCTCGGAGAAGCTTAAATATATGCTTTTTCCTGGCCAGCATGCAGCAGGATTTGTTATGTCTTACTCATTTGCAGGTATACCAACAGCTATACTGGAATTTCTGTGCAATCTCAGATGCATTATTTCTTTTCACTTCCATAGCCGCCGAGCTAACAGACAGGGCATACAATGAAAGGAGCTCTACTCCAATTGCACTGGATGCCACTGGGGAGGACTGCAGATGCTGAGACAGAACTGGACATAAAATATTGCTTTGGAAGACCAAATCAATTTTCTTAACCTACTACAGTCATTGCTATTGATTCAGATGCAATTCAAAGTTGTAAAAACGTTATATGTTCTCAAAACATCTGATTTAGATCAAGGGCTTTCCAAGATGCTGATGATTTGCTCACTACTATTCATCTTGTCCTCTGAAAAAAATCAATTAATTCCATACTATCCACAATGACAAGAGACTGACTCAGAGATCATCTCATTTTAATTTAAATGGACAATCAGAATAATACTTTTTTGCACAGCACAATAGTTTAACCAAAATAAAGTCTCAATATAATGTACAGTTAATTTATCATGTAATAGCAAACAATAGCATTTGGCCAGCTCTAGAACAGATAGGTGAAAAACACCTTATTGACAAATTACTGAAATTCATGCAACTTTCTCAAAAACCCTTGTGGGTGAGAACCAGATTACCACTCTTGTGAGAGAAGGAAACGTTTCCTTTGGGACAGTTAGAGGGAGATAACATAAAATTGACTTGTACGAAGACTTGCACACCCAACACTGCTCACCTTCAAAGTCTTACAAGTGACAGAGTAGTAAATCTAGCAGGTGAACGCAATGTAATTCTTAATTTCAATATCACATTGTTTCTGCAATAAAAATCATACTAAAATTACAAAAAACCCTTCTGTGTTATGATTAAAAGAAAAGGAAACTCAGGAAAAAGTTGCAATGTGCATTCTTTCTGTATTGATAAACCTCTGAGAAGACAAAATTCTTGATTCCATCACATGTTAATCATTTGCAGACAGGAGAATAGTAAAATGCAGCTGCATACGACTTCCGTGTTGGTAAAACCATTAAAAAAGTCCCAGCTTCACAGACCCCTCTCTGCACAGCTTTATAATGCTCATCTCCAGCAGGTCAATTGTTTCTTTCTTTATCTGAAGAAAACAAAAATCAAAGGCGGCATAAAAAGTTACTGATAATGCTTTGGCTAAATATCATTATTTATTTTCTCAGGCACCTTACTATAGGACTAGAAATTGAAGAACAGATTCCCATATAAGGTTTCTGAGCTCTTGAATGTTTCCATTTTGCAAAGTATCTAGCATTGGCTCTGCAATCCTAAAGTACAGCTACAGCTCGTGATGTCCCATCTCATACAGCTACAGCAAAGTTGCTACTGGTATGGAGTTGATAAACCATGCCTCAGCAAGAGGTCTATCCTGGGCTGCAAAATCCCTATGGGACTTTCCAAAGTATCAACTGGTATCACACAGTCCAAGGGCAGTACTGCTCTGCAACAGCCACAACCTTGTCTGTGTCTGAGACACCTGAATGAAAGCGCGTATGGAGGTCAGGTCTCCATGTGCTGCATGCAAAGTACTTTGGTTTATAACACGGATATGGCTGTAGTTTATTGCTTATCTAAAGATAAAAGACAAAGGTATTCAAGAGTAAATATTGACTATATATTGGGGCAGGAACACAAGACTCTCTGTCATCATAGTTAGTCAAGAGTTTCCTTATAGCTACCTCTTACCACTTACAAATAACTTATTTGCAAGTTTTCTCTCCGGATTATATCCTTCTGTGCCTCCACCTGTACAGGAATAAATGATGTGACAAAGTCTGACCAATTTCTGTTCCACACCAGACGTGCTATCTGAGGGTTAAAACAGTTGTCTAACATGAGTCTATTTCTTACAAACCTTTTTAGTTTCATGAAGCCTGAAACTTAAACTTTCTGTATTTTCAAAGGTACTCAAGGCTGTGTGTTTGTATTGTTTGCAGACAACGCTACAGTGGTTTTTTGTTGAAAAGACTCCACTTGAATCTTACCAACAAGTAATTTGAGAAGTTGAGATAGGTCTGTATTGCCACTAACCTCTATACACAAAGCTTTCAAAGCAGAAAGCTTGTCCTTTGTTCACATCAGAAAGTATGCAATAAATTTTTATTTAAACCTTTATGCTGTAGTGTAACTCCAGTGTGCCAAGACAGAGTCAGATAAACTCACTCGCTCTTTCTCTGATTTCTTTGTGAGCTGTCTTTTTATTTCCTTCTCTCCATTGTTTGGGATGAATGAAGAGGGAGACACAGAAATAGAGAAAAAAGACCACAAGAGTATTAACTAATGAGATACTGAGGCAACTGAGAGAGCAGTGGACCAGAGCACCAGATCAGAGCAGCATCCATTATGTGGATATGATGGGATACAGGACTGTCATGTGGGAAGATTTATGTGTTTTTAAACTCATATATTTATCAGAACATACCACTGTGTACATAATTCTACACCAAATATCAGGTCACCACAAAACCAGCAAATAGGATGGATGTGTGCTTCCAGCTATTCTTGCGTTCTGGTGTAATTACAGTGAAATTTAGCAACGCAGCACTTTAAATATGCAAACAAATCACTGACAATTGAGATTTGCACTGAATATACATCACTATGCCTCATTTCTAATTTTAAGGGTACAATTTTGCCTCCACAACTAATACAAGAAAAAAGAAAGTAGTGCATCAAACTGCCAATTATGTTTTTGGAGCTATAATGCTCTCTCCAAGAAAACTTAGGGCTACTCATACTACGTGTTTGACAATTTTTACATCAGTTTGTTCCTCTGCTTACTAAGATGGTATTCTGTATTTCAAGTTTTCAAGTTGCCAAAACTCAGCAAGGTGCCACTGTGTTAAGATGCCTTATCTCCAAAACATTATTTGAGTATCTTTTATTGACAATATTCCTTATAAATAATTTTCAGGAATCTGCCTGATGTCTGCAGCATGACAAATATCTGCAAGATATTCCACTTACGTAGTTCAAGATGTCAAAATCCCTTCTGCGTGTTGTGTTACCTGTATCAGGTGCAGGTTTTAAGACTTTTCTATAATTGCATATTTACTATTCTGTAATCACAACAAATATCTATTCCTTATGCTAACACTATATATGAAGGTATAACATTCTTTCTTACTTGGTTTTAACTCAAAGTAAGCCTTAACAATTTGATGTTAAGATAGCCTTAAGATTTTGCCTTAATACAATACACCTGGAGTCACAATTTTTGGCCTATATTCCTATACAGAAATGCAGAAATGCAATGATGCTGCCTACAGTGAACCGAAAGGGGTAGTTCAGGTTTGCAATAGCCCAAGATCAAATATTAGCAACATAATCTTCAGTTTTTTGAGGTGAACCACCTACAGTCTGCTATATTGTCTGTCTTAAAAAATCCATCCCACTGCAGCCAGCGCCTTTTCCACTGTGTTTCTACTTTTTTCTATTGTCTGTGAATTCATGTTCTCTGTTCTTTAAGAAAGTTACAGATAAAAAAAACCAAACAGGCACCATACAAAAAAGCCTTATGTATTTACCACAAGAGGGAGCCTCCTTGCCTCAAAAAACAAAGTGGTTTCTTTTTTTGCTGCTTCATTTCTGAAATCTTATTAGTTTGCAGGGTTCTTTACCTGAGCTTATTAGGAACATGTATCTTTGTGTGTGTGAGACTGTAAAATACAGCACATACAAATACAGAGACAGGATTAATGACTGACAATTTGTTTCGCTTGTGAAACAGCTTAATCTATATATGCAAAATTAAGTCCTTTTTCTCTGGAGATCCTGTATATTGGCCTACTCAAAATGTGAATAAAAAAACCAAAAAGAGAACTGTCAATTTACTCACAAGAAGTTATCTTACTCTCAGATGGAGACAAAGAAATGCTTCTCCAATGTTTTATTTAGTTTTTGAGGAAACTTTTGCACAAAGTTCTCTTACTGCCAGAACTTCCTGGGAAGAAGTAGAACAACCATCTAATTCACAGCACAATTGTAGAAGTCACAGCTGTGACTTGCAACAAAAAATAAAAAAATTTCCTCAGTATGTAATTTTGAGACCTAAGAGTACAGATTTACCAGTGAAATGCTGATGACTTCGTGTTTCTTGACACAGAAGCTGAAGTCAGCTTTGCAGAAAGAAAACCTTGCTGACCAAGATCTGGGTGCTAGACTCAAAAGTAATGAATACATAGAATATAATATAGACAGGTTCTTTTACAATACCTCAGGGATATCCATCATTCTCCTTAGTTTCTGATCTCTCCAGTTCCAATCCAGAACCATGTATTTTGTGGAGTTCAAGCACAGGCCATCTAAAATGCAACATAAATTTTACTACCAAGATAAATGACATGTGCTTATCAAAATGTTTTTTTGGCTTTTACATCTTTTGGTTTGTTTCCAAGGAAACTAATCTTTGTACACTTAAGTACTACATTTACTGCTTGGAAAAGTCATGCACTGACACTGCAAACTCCCTTAACCACATAATCCCATGCCATTTTGGAAGATAAACACAAAAGCAGAACAACTACTGATGTCAGGCTTGTCAAGAGCTGACATCCTGCCAGAAAATAATTCCTCACACTTCCTCCTGATGAAACCACAGGAGTTAAATTTCCACAGCTAATGAGGAACTGCTTAAGTTACAAGGACCCAGGCCTGAAAACTCCTGTTAATAGGAACTGACAGTGTTTACTAATGCATGGGACTGGGTGCTATGTGAATGTGAGTCAGGTCGGTGGTGCTACTGAAGAATTCCTTTATCCTCCAAATAACTGGTGGTGAAAGAAGAAAAAAGTTTCTGAACTGGCCCTCCAGCTGTTCCCTTGTTTTTCCCTGGTCTTCTACATGTTCATATCCATTTTGCTTCCTCTCCATTCTCTAGTGAGCTGGCACTGCAACACCAAGGTGTCAAAACAGGACAAGACCTTAGGACAAGATAATATACTTTTGTCCCTGCCATAAGTTGCCTCCACTTAACATGGCAATGTACTGATGTGCTGATCGGTAATGATTTAATGTTGGTGAAGGGCACAGAAAGCAACAAAATTATGCTATTCCTGTACCCTTTTGGAAGGAAAGTAGAGCCCCAATCCACAGCCAGTCTCTGACCAAGAAACCAGAGTTGGAGAAAGGCAGTGTTTAGAAAGAGGAACAGAAAGAATCACTTGATCATCTTGCAATTTTTGTATTTGTTTTTCTTCATGTACATAATGTCTGTTGAGTATAAAAAAGTACTCAAAATTTGGTAAGAGAAAAGGAGATTTGTATAGAATAATTGATTTCATTACAGGCAAATCAGAAATAAAATCAAATCAGTAAGCAGATCTTTCATCCACCCCTCACAAAAGTTTACACTGAGCTCAGAGTGACATATGATACAATGACTTCTGCCATTATTTCCTTCTGATTTACTTGCAGTGTTTGGTTTCCTGGAGCTTTAAATCTTACACCATGGTTTTGCAATCACTTTCAAGTCAGCATAAATCAGTATTCCTGCCAAAAGAGGAAGTCCCCCACCTCTGCCTGCTCATTACCTGATTTGGTGTGCACACTGGTTTTGTTTTAATTGGGATCAGTTCACTGAGCTGCCTAACAGAGTCTTGGGCTAGCACAAGAAGCAGGAAGGGGGAATAAATGGGCATTGACTGTGGGGGGGAAGTATTATTCTGCCTTTCTTTGGTAATACTGATTTATGTCAGTTAAAGTGATCATAAAATCAACCACTACAATCTTGAAGTCATTTTGACTGACACAGTAGAAGTGCAGAAACAGAACTGTACAGTTTAGTATCCAAATCTGCAGATTTGTGTCAACCTAAGCACGTCAAAAACGACTGAAGTCTCTCGTCTCATGAGACCAAGTATAAGATACCTATGGAGAAACAGCCCCTCATTCTCCTACCTTGCTCCACTAGCGCTTTTATTCTCCCAGGAGTTCCAACCCCGATGTGGAACACACCTTTCTCCAACATATTCATCTGTTCTTTTATCTAATTTGAAGAGAGGAAGACAAACTACATTAAACCATGACTGTTTTAAAAATTCTTCTCAAAGAGCTGGAAATAAATTCAAGATCTCATAGTATCTCTTTCTAGAATACCATCAAGTAACAACTGCTATTCATCTTTCAATCTGTCAGACTGATATAACTGGGAGAAAGTTTAAGAAATCTAACAGCCAGCTGGGTATCACACTTCTCTAGAAGTTCAGGAATTTTCAAGTTTGAAAATCTGCTATTTTACCAACTGTTCTTGGAGGTGAGAACAGTATGCTTCCTTCAGCATTTAAACAAATTCTCTGGAAAACTGATGAAGTTGAAATAGCTCGAAACTCCTTCCAGATGAAGACATAGCCAAAGGGTGAAATACAGCAAGTGACATTTGTGCGTTTGACAGCATTTATATCAAAGGCCAAATGTCAACCCATTATGTCCAACATCACCATAATTTATGCTCTCCAACAGGTATGGATATTGGGCATCCAGGCATTCAATTGGCAGAATGCATATGTGGTGCTGGCTACAGTTTGCTTCTACAAAGCTATGATTATAAGCCTTCTACTTAAACAGGCAAAAGCCATTTGAATGAGCACCTCACAGGAATGTGGAACATCTTTAAAACACAGCACTTGCATAAGCATCTACATTCTGCACATGGTTGCACCAGAGCTGTTGGAGATGGTGTCTGGCTAAATTCCTCAGCCTGCAACAAGGGGTTACCTAAAGAAAGGAACATTATAGGAACATTATATGAACATTATATGAGAGGCACTATTGCTAAATGCTTTAAAAATAAAATGGTACGACACTAGTTAGTTGTTTAGTTGTTCTATTGAAATTTCCTTGCAGTTCTCTTACCTTTATGTGCTTTGCAAACAACTTGACAACTCTGCAGTCTCCTTTAAATGCTGTCATTGACCTAGCAATAAAAAAATTGAAAAAGAAAATACAAGAATCAGGGTTGGGATTAAGACTACACAGGAGGAAAGCAAAATTAACTGGCATTTCTCAATATGCTTGAGACACTCAGTCCCCCAGTGATCCCTGCTTGTCCTTTGAACACCACATACATTCTTGTTTGCTACGTGATCAATAGCGATCAATAACTGGACAAACACTATAGAAGATATCAGTAGGGGGCAATATTGTTTAGATAGCTTATCAGATAATATTTAATACTCATGGCCTGTGTTGGCACTGCTAACTTAGTTCAAAACTGACTAATGACCAAAGTCTAAAAAAAAATATCTCCATTACTGAGACAGAGGCATGAATGAACATGTGTGCCTCTATACAAATGGAAAGTTCTGTATATGGAGCAACCTACATTTTACATAGCCTTCCTGCAGCATGGCTGCTGGGAAAAACTACGCTGCCACAGTCTTTACTGCAGAGTTTGCTCAAATTCCAGTTAACTAAAACTCATTTGTTGGAAAAGCTGACTTGGTTTTCTGACATTCCATTTTGGCACACAGTAAAAACTCTTATGCTCTGTATTAATCAATTAAACATATTTGGTATTCACTGAATATATTTTGGTTTTTGCAGTGGATAAATTTTCAATTTTCTCTTGTGCAAAGCTAAAGGTTTATATACAAGTATACACATAAACCACTGCAGTCTCAGATGGTAATATCTGCATGCAGGGGCTAAGCGCTACTGGCACATCTGCTGTATCTATGCTTCTATTTGTGGCATGGAGTCAAACTTCCCAACTCTCCATCTCATGTGGTACAGGCAGATTGTCACAGGAAATGCAGTGAAGACACAAAGGACAATCATGAAATTTGTGAGGTATACATGAATTCATCAAAGTTGTCAAGACTTCTGGAATAAGAAAGGGGAGGATACAGAAGGAAAAAGAAAAGAGAACAGGGAAAGCTGAAAATCATCATCTCTGCACAGCAGTTTTGCCAGGCTGAGCCAGCTGAGAACATGGACACAGACCTGAAGGCACTCGGGCCAGATGCATGTGTCGGCACTTGAGGCCCTGGAATGCCGTGTCCTCATTGCCTTTGGTGCAAAGTCATGATTTCCTGTGATGGATCATGATGCTTTATGGGTTTCTCTGTTCCCAAGTATAACACGTTACATGGTTCCCCCAGATTGGTTGCACTTTATTTTTGTTTTTTAACAAAATTAGCACTGCCACGCAACTAAAGTATAAGTGTTACTTCAGTCTAAAACCAAACACCACATTCCCCCCAGTTTAAAGGAGGGATATTGCATCAGTTTGAGTCAGTGAATTTGTTGGCTAGCAGAGGACAGTGTCCCAATTTTGCCTTTATGCCTGTGGTTCCAAGACAAAACCTCTGACTGACTGCCAACCTCAACATAACATTTGCTATCGACATACTTGATGAGTTCCAAGCAACGAAGGGCAGAACTGCAGATCACCAGCATTACCACCGACTTCTTCTCCTCGTGGTTTTTACGGAGTTTTGCCCACTTAGGACAGACTGCAATGAAAAAGCCCGTGTACACACACAGAGAAAGTACTACATGCCACAATTTTAAATTACAAGAGTAGATGATGAATGGTAGCCAGCAGCAAGAACACATATACTGACTCCTATAAGGTCTGAATCTCTGGCAACACTTTCACATTTAGTCATGGCTGAGAAACTGAAAACTAAATGCCCCAAATAAATAAAATACAGTAATAACACATAACTGAACAAATTACATAAGCATCAAAAATCAGCAGTTTGTAAGGCGAAAAGCCCATTGTCTTCATTTGCCAAATGTGGCAATTTGTATCAAAGAAATGCAACTGAAAAGAAACATATACCAGAGCAGAAGCTCTATATAAATATACAAGAGAATAAAAATTCTCTTGGTTCATGTCAGCAGACAGCTGCAGGATTTTTCCTGTAAGATAATACATACATCTACTTATGAAGCCACAATAAATTACTGAGAAATAATCTTTAGCAATTAAAAGAAAACCTAGAACATTTTGATTAAAAAAAAGCCATAGAGTAAAAAAGAGCCAGAAAACTAAGACCTGTCATAAAAAAAAGAAAGGAAAAAAATCCCTCTTAAAGTTATTAATATTTCATAATTTAAAATATTTGGAGATATAGATAAAAACTGCAATAATATTGCATTAACAATGTTTTTCATACAACTTTAATCTCATCCAGACAAACATTTCAACTCACTTTCCTTCAGGTATGAAGAAAAACTGTGGGTGAGATCATTGGCTGGCAAAAAACAGGAATCTGAAAATATAAAGGAAAAAAATATTTTTGTTGCTATACTTTTTTACTATGTACTTCTGCTGTTGCAAAAGGAGAATATAAGTTTGCAT
This sequence comes from Actenoides lindsayi, assembly GCA_025331215.1. NCBI lineage: Eukaryota > Metazoa > Chordata > Aves > Coraciiformes > Alcedinidae > Actenoides > Actenoides lindsayi. The sequence goes on from WTSP01012192.1 coordinate 47,809, forward strand.
CATAATCACTAGTTATATCAATGAAATCACAACTGTGTTAAAATCCATCATCAATAAATTACCATTTGTGAAACAAAGATTAATGTACAACTCATGTACAAGAAGCTTTATATTGGATAAATCAATGAAACATCTCTCAACTTGGTTGTAATTCCTTTCTTTTCTCCTGCCACGAAACCCTGAATAGAGGGCTGCACAGGTGTGATCACATACTTCAAAAAGTTTATATGTCTTTGCCACAATCAATCAAAAGTCTTAGCCAAAAGCCTTGCAGATAACCTGCAAGACAGTTTCTCCAGTCAACCTACATTTGTAGATCACCCAAACAATTCATATTGTGTAAATGTAAAGAACTTAGCACTAATCTGTCAATAAGTTTGATCCTCTTTCTGGCCTTTCATATTGTGGAAATCTGTCTAACTATATTGACCCTAATGGCAACGCATACACTGCACTTTAGTGTTTTCCCCTTCCTTCATTTCCCGCTGCCTGCTTCTCCTTTACCCAGTCACTGTTAAGTCTTAAAAGCACTCTGTGGCAGACATGCCATTTAACTTTAAGCTTTATATAGAGGCAATGAAGAAAGACAAGGTCCTAAGAGGTTATTTGGAAGGTTCTTCCTCCAGTGTCTATATATAAAGTCTGAGTTCTTAAAAAGGTGATTAAAATTAAATGGTCTGAAAAGGTGCCATTGTTGTCAAAGGTCCTTTGCCTGATGGAGCAATATGCTCCTGTAAAGCATTAACAACTCTGTCTTCAGATATCCACATATTTGTTGTCATTTTATATGAAGCACGGCACCTCAGGGTGCCTGTCTATGGATGTTTGCTGATATATTTTAAGTAAATTAAAGGGGTTTCCTTACAGCCGTTCATGTTCACATGGATGGTGCTTTGCACTAATGCTGGCAGCATCACTCTGTGATATCCATTGGAAAAGACAGTGTGACAAACTTGGTTCGTAGTTGATGCCTGGCTCAAATACTGCCCCTGTAGTTTGAGCATAGCCTCTCTCCATCACTATATCTTCCACTTAATGGGTGTTGCCTTGCTAAAAGCTTTTATTTCTCACTGATTCCTTTTATTAAATCCAGAGACTGACATTGACTGGGACTTGAGCTCCAAAGGTAATTGATGTGTAAAGCTGAAAGATCAGCAGCTGGTTTACTTTCAAAATCATGTTTAATAGATGCACTTGCTGTGCTGATGGAGAAGGGCAGGGGTTGCCCTTCCATAAGCATTTGGTGCTAATAGGAGAGCTCTTCACACCCAGCACGGTCCTTTCCTCCGAGTGCCAAATTATCTTTGCTGTTGTTTTGCTCTTCTGAATACATTAAGTCTCATTAATGACTGAACAATTCAAAAGGTGTTTTCTAAGGGACACAAGTTTCAGTAACTGAACTTTTCACCGACAGTCCAGCAGCACCGGAGTATTAGCAACAGTTTTAAATGAAAGTTTCAGAAAGGAGGAAAGAAACACATAGCTCCAGACTACAACAAGAGACCATGCTGACTACAGACACGACCTTCTGCACCACCTCAGTTAACGAGAACACACAATGCCAAGTAGTAGCTCAGTGCTTTGACCTGAGAGAATTGACAGCGGTAGAAGTTTGTAAACTCCTTGGCACTTTAATCCTTCAACTCCCAGCACAAAAAGAAAGAAAAAGTATCTCCATCCAAGCCAAGAGCCAATCCACATGGAAATTGGTCATTTCACTAGCCCAAAGTGCTCTTTTAATAAGAAAGAAACCAAAGCAATATATTATTTGATAAAAACTCTAAAGGTCTAAAAATATTTAACATAAGCTTTATGTACCAATAAAATGACAATGCTTCTTTATCAGCAGAGTAAGAGGCAGAGAAGTTCAATGTTGCCTTCACCTGTAATGCAAGCTCCAACTGACAGAAGCTAACCCTGCTCTGTCCTGCTTTGCCTTTTCTATATTTGCTTTGAACTGAAGACACTATTTTGCTTTTCTGTCTTTGGTTTTAACTGGAGACAGAATACAGGAAACTAAGAGGGTCTTCATCACAGTTAAACTTTGGTCAATTTACACATGCACCAAAACTACCATTGCATTTCATGCCACACCTTAAAAACCATTGTGTTCCACATCTCATAACCATGTCAGAATGATGTCTCATTTCTTTGTCTACTCCTGTCAGCCCTCCTATTATGCATCTGTATCAACTCAGATAATCTCACAAACTACATCTTCACCCTCTGAACATTTTGAAAGCTATTATTAGGAATCACATAATTTCCATTAGAAAAGTGAGCTCCTGAAATTAGTACTTTACAATAAAAGGACACATTTAAACAATATTTCTTTTCATTTCTGTAACTCCAAGAAACCTTGCATTTGTTCCAAAGAAACTTAACATCTCTACATAAAAAGCAAACAAAGATACAGTATGAGAAAATATTTCCATAAAACAACTCTACTCCAAGAATCTTTTCTTCTGCGGAAAAAGAATTCAACAGTATCATGAAAAAACTCACATTATTTATTAAATGTAAGATAAGTTACCTGACAGCTTTAAATCCTCTATTTCAATCACTGAACGGTTTTCACTAAAATGCTGATGCAGCAGATTTTGTAGATCTGCAGGGACACCAGGTTTTGGAGCAGATTTTTCCAGAATATCAGAAATTTTCTTCTGAAAAAACACCAAATAAAATAGGTAAGCATGGCATTTTTGTAATTTCTGCTGTTTGGCTAGCTAACAACACTGGAAAAAAATGTTCCTCTGTAACTTTATACAGTTATATTGGCTTAATTACAAAAACACCTTACAATGAGACAAGATCCCCTTTCTCTTTAGTGGGAATACAGACTTCAAATGTAAGTTCAGATACTTGTGATGAGATGCTCTGTGAGCCCAAAGACAAATGATCTTCTGCATTCACCTGAAATGCTGCCAGAACAAAAACATAACTGAAAGGCAGTTTTGTGAGTTTTGCAATTGTTACACTTTAGTATCTGTTTAAAAATTTTCTTTTTTTTCTTCATCTGTTTTAATTTATTATTCTTAGGGCATGACAACACAAATCAAGTGGTAATATAAGTCTTAGTTATATTTTGATTCAAACAGGGTAACTACCTGTTTTGGAAGGAAAGATGGTTAGCTATATTGACAGAATACCATAAAAGTCTGGTGAAAATGAGTTAAAAGTTCACAAAACCAGAAATCGGGTAGAAAGAGTTCAGCAGCTACTTTGTTCTTCCAAAATGTATAATTTTAAAAACCAAACTATTGAGCCTGGACATGAGTTCGTAACGGCTGTGTTTTCACAACTTGTAATGTTAGCGAGTAACAAATATGAATATTCACTGAAGCGTCGCTGTACTTTACCCCATAATTACGTGGATTATGGGGGCAGAACAGATCATCTGAATGATCGGTCAATATTTAAAGAAAAGCATCAGATTTACTGGGATAGAGGCAACCTGGACAGAATGGCAAGAATGTGAAGCCTCTCTTGTTCTCCCTGAGAAGTGATTCATTTGTGAAACGCTGTGCTAAGGTTTCTCAGCTGTGTAAGCTAAACTGAATTTTTCATCACGAGGACTCGCGGCAGCAGAAGTCTAGAAGTGAAAAGGAGCAGGAGAACATGGTTTGGATGAAGCAATAGGGTACATATACATGAGGCAAAGTGAGAATACACAGGGAGATGAGGTGGGCTTGGAAGCATTTCTGGCAGCTTTGGAGGGGTGGTGGATACACATGCAGTGCAAGTTAGACAGGCTAAGGTCTGTGGGAGCAAAGATCAATGAAAATTTTGAAGAGCTGTAGCAGGCATTTTAATGTAGGGAACAGATCATCTTCCACCACTCCATCCTTCTCTTCCATTCCCCATCACTCCATCTCTCCCTCTTGCCCAATACACCCCAAATACTTCCCCAATGGCAGGATAAGGGGCCCAAGAGGGAAGAGCCATAGTGGGGTTGCTGACGCCACTCCACCCCACAGCAGAGTAGGCACCTCTGACTTAGCAGACAGCAAGGCAGAACTATCAGGCTCATTTTACTCAGTAATTCAGCATAAGGCACCATTCCACAGGACCATTAGGTCATTCATTGGGCCACTTGGTTCCTTCAGGAAAATTATGGCACTCTGGAGAGGAGAAGCCTGATACTAACGAGAAATTCCATAAGAGCAAGAGCAAGGACACCTGAGCAAACTCTCTTCCTTCAAGGAGAGCTGTGGGGAAATGTTCCTCATGCAGGAAGTTTTATTATTTGTCTTCCAATTCATTCCAGATGCTTAAAAGCAAAGAGGTTTTTCCCCCCCCTTTTCCTTATTTTTGGAGAGAGTACTTTGTTTGGAACCCATAGATCAACCTGATAAATATTTCCTGGTGGAGGGCTTTTTGTTAAGTCTGGTTCACCAATCTCTGCCGTGGGATGCCTTTGCTCTGGCAGCAGTGGAACAAGTACCGCGGTCACTTCTGCCAGAGCTGCATTTAAAACGAAATCCCACTCTTCCCTCTTGCTATTCCCTGGATGATTAAGAGGCCTGACATAACATAAAAAGGCCACCTCTCAGCCTTGTGAGGGAGCCAACTATTTACAGTCCGTCCCAAAAGACAGTTAACTTGCCTGGTGCCATATAATTCCCATCAAGACTGCAGAGCATGTTTGTTGCTGAGGGTGAGGATGGAGCATGGCCAGAGGGACGATACCGATTACTTATTTATATAATTGTACTATGAAGAGAAGAGTGAACAAGGACGGTCCTTGGCTCAAAAGACATAACATAACAGCAGCTGGAGTCTGACCACACCACTGAAATGGGGCAGATTCTGCAGCAACTGAAATCCCACTTTTCTTTGATGCAGTTACATTTTCCCAGTGTCCAACACTTGCAAGTGGGCTGTAGACACAGACAGCTCTTGAGTGGAGTATAGACACAATGCCACAGTTCAGGTTGGGAATGAGTATTTGGAGTGAAGTCAAAAAAGTAGGAATTTCTATTCTTCTGTAAAAGAGGCTGCACGGCCACACTGACCATGTTACTTCTCCTCATCACAGGATTGTACCAATGCTCAATCTTGTAATAGTACATACACCCACGGCCCAGTCCCCACACATACTCTAGGATATTCATACCTTCTTTTTCCTCTTTGCTTTCACAGTGCTTTCTTGTTTTTCTTCAGGCTGACTTAGAAAACACTCCGTAGGCTGCAAAGCACATTTTTTGTTGTTTTTTTTTTAAAAAAAAGGAAAAAAAAAAGGAGAGTCAACATCAGATATCTGATCATCTGGGGGAAAAAAAAAGTCACCAAAGGGAGGTAAGAGGGGATACAGAAAGTATAATGCTGGGTTAGGGAAAAACAAACAAAACCAAGCTTTCCCACCTGTAGAAGGGATCAAATGCTTACAGTTACATATATCTGAAGTAATTTTGGAATTGAGATCTATGTTGTTGTAACCAAGAGGGGAATAAAAAAATAGAAAGTTGAAACATACAGGTTGGGGCCACAATTCCATAAAATGGTGAAAAGCAAGTTTTGATACATTAAAGAAGAAACATCAAGAGATCAAGAGGAAAACATGAACAAAATCTTTCACAAACTTTATATTTTTAATCTCTATTATTGTGTATTTTTTTTTCTGAACTTCATCAACAGTGCTCTAAAATAACTGGGTCTAAGGTGAGCATCCAGACGGTGAAAGATACCATGGAACTGGGCGAGAATAATTGGAAACAATTGTGCTCTGGATTTCCTTTTACATTTGTAATGCAGAGTTTAGGAAAACATGTTTCAAATTTGTTCTACTCCATTCTTGCTTTATCTCCTCATAGCAGGCAGGGTCAAATACACACAAGAAAAATACATGGTGCATTTCAGAATAACATCCAACATGTGTTGCTATCATTAACCCTATTTCTGTGCCTGAGTGAGCAGGCTGAATTGGTCCATTTGTCCCAGCATCCCTGTTCACATAAGCCAGGGTTAGGACTTATCCTTAACCATGTAAAATTGTCCAAAACAGAGGAAGCAAGACACAGGCTTTGCTTGTTTTGAGCATTGCAATTCTCCTTTCTTTTGCCTTCTCAGGGACTTCCACTTCATGAAAATGCAAATTAATCTACATAGAAAGGCTTTAGAGCTTAGTAGGTGACTTGATGAACATCAGTGGGAAGATAGGCTGAGCTGCAGGAAAAAGCTCCTCGCTACTACGATGCATTTGGCTGGAAAAATCTGCTCCTGTGAGAAATTGCAGAGAAGTCTCATCACATGGAGCATTAAAAGCTCAGGAACAGCAAATCTAGCTCTGCTCCCTGGGGAAAGCCTGGAATAAAAGTATCATCAGGGAAGGCAGCCCAGCTGAAAGCCAGAGAAGCTGCTTCTTTATTCCCTCATGAGGGCAGCTTCAAGAGGGCCAAGGGGGCCAAAGGGAAGCTAACAGAAGTTCAGAGTATCTGAGCCCTCCTTGCACTGCCCTCCTCCATTAACAGGAGGACATTTCATGACAACTAAATGATTCTTCCCAGCACATTTGTGCCATTTCAAGCCCACTCTTACATCTTTATCAGAAGCATTTTCTGGGGTTTAATTGTTCACATTATAACTCCATTTCCCATTTTCTCCTCACTCCCCTGGCTAATTTAGCTGTAAAAAACATGATACCACCATGCTCAACACAGATGACCTATTGCTTGCTCCTGCTTCCTGTGCCATGATGCAATCACAGCCACTGGACTTGCAAAGGCAGCAGTACTGTAACAAGTGTCCCTGAATCTGGTTAAGATTTGAAATGATACTCAGGAACTATCAGAGAAGATTTGGCTGTGGACTGGCTACAGGCAGAAAAGCACCCTGCAACTAGGGCTGGAATATAATGCAGATCAATATCCACCCATGAGAAGATGTGACAGGGACTCTATCTTGCCTTAACAACAGAGAACTGTCCCTGCAATTTCCTCAGGTATAAACAGATATTCTCTTCACTAGAAATCAAGGGAATGACTGCAAATACAAACTCAGTTCAACTAAATAAAATTGTTCCAGGGTTAAAATAAGCTTTTTGGTTTTATTTTTGGTTTGTTTCTTTTTGCAAAAACCTCCCTGTCCTAACTGTGATTCAAGTGCTTTTAAAACACCACCACACATTTCTTTATTCCTATTCCTATCATTACCAATCCCAAACATTGAGAGTGAAACAGCACCCTCTGCCTTCAGTTCCTGCTCTACCCTTACCCATTCAGCTGTCCACAGATACTCAAAGAGCACTTGCCAGGTGTTTTAATCATAAATTCCATGTGCAACATCATATTTTATGCAGAGAACAAGCCTTCATATTGATTTAGCCAAGGGATACTACCAAGCGACCAAAAAGACAAAAAGGGCCAACTTGAATCTCTTTTCTCCAGTAGAGGATGACGGCTCCCTGCTATCTCCAAAAGTACTACCAATCTTTCAGCATCTCAAAAAATGACACTCATTCACTTCGAGACCATTTCTCCCTTCATATACATTTTGAACTGTTTTGCATAAATCTGCAAAACACTCCCAGCTCATAACTGCATGAAAAAAGAATAAAACTGTGCCACAGAGCTGAAAAATTTTCCCAGAGAGAAACAAAATTTTCTCACTGATAACCCTTCATTCAGGTGTTTAAAAGTATCACCAAATGCCATAGCTTCTTTTTCAAAGACAGTACGTAACCCTTTCTTTCAACAGCAACAGAATTACACAGCAGGTTTGTAGTCAGAGTCTTGCCTCCTCAGAGAAGTATGTTAAGACTCAAAATTACCTCCTTTACAACAGTAGATATATATATAGGCACAGTATACTATTAGCTTAACAATAAGAAGTCCGCTTTACTCAGACATTAAAAATTCTGCCATAAGAAAAAGAGAAACTTCATAGTGGTGAAGGGCTGTACACTTACATGTCTTTGATGATCTGCAGTTAGTTTAGGCATCTGATCTAGACTGCACTTCTGACCGTTATCCAAATGTTAGTTGCCTACCTATTCCTGCAATAGCTCTTTGCATGCCACTCTTAAGAAAAGGTCAATTGTATGTTTTTCTTATGCAAGACACAGAGCAGACGACCTACTGTTTTTTGACAAGGGTCCCTCATGTTTTGTGTTTTTAAGCTGTTTTTACATGGAAGTTCTTAAAATGCAGAAAACAGGAAATTTGTGCTGAAATTATTGATTTATGAACTAAAGTGTCATAAATTCCTTGTTTGTTAATCATAGGCAGTAAAATATTTCCTGTATTATATTTCAAACAATTTCTTTTTCTTTACGTGTTGCCAAGTTACTGGAAATTCAAATGTAGAGTGAAAACATTCTCGCATGTGTGTGAAAGTTTACATTCTAGGTCAGCCATATACTCTGACTTCTGGAGTTTGTGACAAAGTAAACACATCAATAAGCCACTCAGATTGGAGACTAATTATTCATTTCATTATAAGCCTGAGGACAGCTAGAAACATAAATGTTCATAATTCTACTTGGTTGTCTCCTGACTGGCTTTAAGGTGCCAAGTCTGCTGCAGTATAGATTCCAGCCTGTGAATAAGGCAGGGATAAGTAAAATGGGTTATGTTATATACACCAGAACTACAAAATTTCTAGCTTTCCATGTTTTGCTCTCTCTAAAAGACATGCAATAACATATCCATGACTTCTGGCTTGAGGATATGGTGTAGTAGTGGCCCTGGTAGAGTTAGATAATGGTTGGACTTGATGATCTTAAAGGTCTTTTCCAACCATAGTGATACTGTGGCAGGTGTTCTGCTATAGCTGAGCCATCCCAGACCACCCTGGCAGGATAACCTGTGCTGATTATTCTTTCTAATATTCTCACAGAAAGAGCAAAGCAACTCTTCCAAATAAATTGTCTTAACTTAGTTCTAAGTGTTAAGTGAAGATAAAGGTGATAGAAGTAGTTCCATAAGCATCCTCACCAAGTTGAAGTCCTCAGCATCTGACCTCCTAATAGAGCATGTACAAAGGCAATACAGCTTTCTGCTGTACTGCTCAGTTCTCTCTCCCCTAATCAAAATGTGGAACCAGTTCAGCTATTTGACTCACTTGACCTTTAGTATTCTTGGAAAGACACCCAAAAGCATAGCAATTGCTACTGTTATTTACACTTCTCTGTTCCAAAAATGTACATCCCTAAAAACGGTTTTCACTTGGGCAACTGCCTATGCATCACACAGTGAATCTACTATTGTCCTAGGGATCAAAACTAATATCCATAACATCAAGGAGAGATAGCTTCCAATGTCATTTTAGCTCTTTGAAAGCCATTCAGTAGATTGTCCTGCATGGTATCAGGAACGGAGAAGAAATTTGCCTTCAATACAAGAGACTTCTTAAAATTAGCTGACCTCTGAAGGACTCGTTCATTGATCGAGTTGAGGTGATGCTGTCTGCCAAAGACCTTGATGCCTTTTCCTTGGCATGCTCCATGTAATGCTGTACAACAAAGTTCCTACTGGTTTTAAAGGAAACTTTTAGTAGTAAAAGCTGAAAACATCAATTCAGATATGACTAAATTCTTCTTCTTGGACCTTGCACTGGCGACATGCTTGGGTAAAGATGCAATACAACATTTCAACATAACTTTCAAGGCCTTGTGTGAGCAGGGAAAGGGAAAAGCTTATAGGGGAGGACACTTGGTAGCACTGGGCTTTTATTACTAAACAGTCACTTTGTAGAAGACAGTCCTGGCAATCTCAACTCACACAAAACAAGAGTGAAGTTACTATTGAAAAGTACTGGAATGCAATCACTTCTAAATAAGGAAAAATAATTTAATTAA
>WTSP01012192.1:57704-81366 GCA_025331215.1 Actenoides lindsayi
GGAAAAATAATTTAATAAAAAAAAAATAATCTTATTTCATCAATAGATCAGACAAAGAGTGACAAAAACTGTCCCTTTACCGAATGAAAGGGGACTATGTTTCCCTATGCATTATGGTCTCTGTGCTCTACCCAATTGCTGAATTTACAAACCTGCTTTCTTTTTTTTGTCACAGCAGATTTGGAATCTGAATCTTGATGCGTTGCTGTCCTGTTATCACTTGCTTTCTCAATACCTTCATCATCTGAAGGACCTAATGAGAAAAAAGAAAAGATTTTGTTATTGTTTTTCAAATCCATCTCCTATCTTTGCATTCAAAGATAGGGATAAAATCTTCAACTGAAAGGTTGTCACAATAATACAATCTCAAGATTGGCAGTAAGTACAGCTGTAACAGAACTTTAATCATTTTATAACACTGGTATTTGAAAATCTTCCTAGGAAAAGTCCCAGGTTTCCCCTCCTCTTCACAATATTAAACCTAGCAGGCAAGATATTTATCTTTCTGGAATGCTGCACATGTGATGCCAGCTGCAGCATCACAGGTAGAAACCTCCCTTGAATTAAGCTAAGCAGTGAACAATGAAAGAAGATGCTTTTGGTAAATGACGTCTCAGGTCACATGACATCTCTGCATTATCTTGGAACAAGTACAACATAATCGTGGATCCGTAGCACTGCATTCATCACATATAATTACAGACGTATCTCAGTAAGCCCTCAAACAAGCAACTGCACTGGTACTGAAGACTGATGGTATTATAGTTCATAGGATCACTGTAAAAATACATCTTTCTTACTAAGTTTGCTGACTTTTCTATCAGAATTATTCAGCTCCTACTAAACCAAGACTTGCAAGTGAAGGAAGAACAAAAAATACATCAAACCAATACACACAAAAACGCACACAAACCCCACCCTAGCCTCTATCTAAAAGCCCCAAAATGCCTTACTGACATCAATTATCTGGAAGAGGAAAAATTACGAGATTGGTATAATGTCCTGTTTTATAAAAACATATGCAGACATTTTCTGCAAATACATCTTAATCGCGTGCCTCTTACTTCAGTAATAATTAGGCAAAGGCACCATTCCCAAAGTTTAAGCAGAATGCCCACAAGATTAAAAACACTTATGTCTTGAAATAAAACTGTTTAAATTAAGATGTTTCTATTAATTCTCCTCTTTATCTCTTTTATCTGCAGAGAGACTTTGGGGAAAAAAGTATCCACAGCAAGAGTTTTCTCTAATAGTGCTAAACTAGTGCTTAAGATGCTATATTCTAACACAGAATTTTCTGCTGGGGACTGAATTAATTCCCTGCCCATTGCCAGAAGCATTATCATCCACTGAACTGAATAATTAGAACAGAAGAATTAAATTTCTGTATCTGGACTATTTCTACCCAACAGGTACTTACTCATTGTTGCAATCTCCTGTATTCTGAACTTGTAAATTGACAACTTCAAAATTATTTCAAATAAAGAGCAACAGTAAGATTTCTTAAGCATGCACAAGTATGGATGATATAACTACATCTATGGAATCACTAGCTGTGAGCAGAGTAACCTGATGTCCAGGGAACATGAGAGAGGGAGAGTGAAAATCAACTATGACTGGCATTCCATGATTTCATGTTGAAATAGATACCTATTGAAAAAAGATAAGTGAAAGGATATGTGAACAATATGACAAAGAATTTAAGTGAAAGGTAAGTAAAAGCATATGAAGGGGAAAAAGGAATCTATTCCTTCACAGACGCAATGTTATATATTATATGGCAACAAGGCAGTGGTTTTGAAAATCCTAATGCACCAGAACAAAATGAGTACATACTTGTGCTTGGAAAGATACCATATTGTACCTTCCATTCCTTCTCCCACTTTGAGAAGCTTGTGTAACAGTCAGCATGCTAAAGTAGGGTTGTGACAGCTGTGACGAGTTCAAAAGCTTGGGAAGTTGAAAGCTAGCAAGTGAAGAAAATCAGGGAACATTTTAGCAGGTTGGATGTTGTGTGTCACAAAATCTTACTCGACATAGAGTAGATTCTTGCCAAATTGCAAGAGCTCTAAAAACAGAGCAGCAACCGAGAAGAGAATTTGTTTTCTGTCCAGTACGACTACGAGACTCCTAAATGAAGGGGTTAGATAAACATGTTAATGAACTTAATTCAGACAAAAACGAATGCCATGGAAGCAATGGAAGCACTTGTCTTCATCCTGCACTGAGATGCAAACATATTTAGAAATTTTAATGGAAATCCACAAAGAGAAGCTCTCACTTTCAAGATCTAGAGCAGACGCACAAACGCATGCACCAAGTGCATATTGCAGCTCAGTGGGCATATTTGGTTCCTTCTCTTGGCAGGCACAGACATTGAATCATCAAGTGAATGGGCTGTGGCCACATGAGTGCTAGATCCCATGTGGGGTGAGTGGCTGATGGCAGGGGAAGAACAGGGATATCACTCTTGACAGCCCTTTAGCACAGGCAAGCTGTAACATTAAGCTACTCCTTAAGATGGAGCTAAGTCAACCTCAGAGGACATTAGGTGCCTGGCCACTCTGGGATCTTTTCTCAAAGAACGTGAGCATAGGAGGTGAAAAGTCTAAATCTCAATCTTACTTGTACAGTAGGAAATATATGACACTAATCTCCATGAATTGTCCTCATGAGGTATTTTCCCTCTCTTCTGAGGGACAAACTGAGTCTGACTCACTCTTCTTCTGAGCTGCCATTTGGATCATAAACAAGAAGAACGAGGAGTCCCAACTACAACTGGAACTTTTGCTAGAAAATCACTGTTACTGTCGCAAGAGTGTTCATCAGATGATGGCTGAAGGTGAAAACTTTTCTGGGAATGTTTATTTGCCACCAGAAGTAAAAAAGAGAAAGCATTCTGAAGACCACTTTTTAAAAAAAAACAAACCCAACCCAACCAACTATAATCAGTGGTGATATGGGTTTACTTTATTATACATTTACTATTAATGCACAAGAAAAATATATCTAGGACTGTACAGCCTAACAAATGGCAGCACGTGAGGAGGGGAAGAGAGAAAGCTGAAGGTCTGTGAATCTAACAATTTTTTTCCCTATATTATAGCACACGCATCTGACAATCTACTGCGTTCCTTCTTTCTGTTCTCCTGAGGATGTCTGAGTGCTCCTTCGCCACAAGCCTGCCCTACACAGCAACAGCTCCTTCCCTGGCCTATTCCTCTCTGAAGTCACTGACCACTTATGTCCTCTGGCCACTTTGGAATTTCAGATACGATACTTCATCAGAAGTTGAAAAATTACATCATTCAGCATACTCCTGAAAGTTTAAGAAGTGTCTTGGTAACTCAGTGTTACCACTGTGCATTACCATGGGCTTGTTTCTCTTCGCATTAGCCTTCCTCTAGCAACTTTCTTGTGCTGCATTTTGGTAGGGCAAATTCTGTGTTTGAGAACCCATCACTGACTTTTGTACATGCACCAGCTCCACACCCCCATGGCATGCACTACATTCAAGAACGCTGTGAAGTGATGATATATAAATGAAGTACATCAAAGAAATCAGGACTTATTGCCTCTGTCCCTCTTGCTCATTGTGCTTGAGCCCCAAACACCCATTCCAGAGTGTATCTGTGAATGTCTCACTGAATTGAATTGCTGAGCCAGGTCTTTCTCACTGTATTTACTTCATGCTTGAAATAAATGAGAATTACATGAAATAGATTCAGGGGAAGCTGCCTGTGATCTTTAAGCATTCCTTCTTAAATCCCACTTGGCATGCTCTGAAAGGCAAACAGGAGTCATTTAAGTTTTAAATAACCTCTTCTGTTTCTCATAACTAAAAGACACACTGCAAGCAATAGCAATCTAAAACTGGACAAATGGTTTCCATGATCTGAAATAGCCAGACTAACAATGCACCACCTGTTCACTGCCCATCTGAGTTTTGGACTGTACTTTGTGATGCAACATCCTCCGCTTTCAGCAAGAAGAGAGAGAAGACAAGAGAGAGAAGAGAGAACCAATGTCAAGCTCCAAACTCAACAAACATTTGTGAAAACAGTTCAAATTTGAACGTCTTTCTAGCGTACCAGAGTATTCTTATTTCATACAACAGGAGAACTTTTTTATTTAATCTGTTCCAGAAACAGCCACTCACATCCCAGTCAAGACCACAGCTAGTTTCAAGCTCTGATAGTTTGTGACACCATGTCAGCTCCTGTGATGACAGAGGTATTTTGTTGTGGGCATCACAGTACCACAGGCCAGACTCTGCCAACCATGCTCACATTAAACAGTGTACATTCCTCTGCAAATAGTTACACCTTGATGTCAGCAGGATTATTAAAAAAAAATAAATCCTAACTTGATGTGAATAAGTGCAGAAGCACCTAGCTCACAAGTCCCAACCACATCTGTATCAGAGCAGTACTTCTTGCCCTGCTTTGAGGTGTCGGGCTGCTCAGGAGACTCCTCTCTGTCAGGAGAGAGCACAAATCCTTCCTTAATAAGAAATTGGCAGAAATGCAGAGCCTAATTGATTAATACAACTTTGACTTTCATCTCCCTTGTGGTGCAAATGATCAGGCAGGCAGGCGCTGACAGAATATGCTGCTGAAGGGGTGATGTTGTTCATTGCAGCAATCCTCTGCATCTGCTTCCCTGCGACGTATGGACCTTATGCAACCACAGGGTCATCAAAGACATCTGAACGATCACGTAATGCTCTTGACATAGAAAAATAAAAGTGAATTCCAAAGCTCTTCATGTTTCTTCTTTTGGTGTTACATCAGCAGCATGGCTCATACTAATGGGCTTCCCAGTCATTAATTATTTATGTTTGATTTTATTTTGAACCATGCTGAAATAGAAAAAGCCATTTATGCTTAACACACACACACACATATGTAAGACTTTCTCATTTATGATATTGATCACTATCTAAAATCATTCAGTGCAATGGTTTCTAACTTCTTTCAAATTTGATAAAAACACATGCCCACCAATATGAATACTAAATATATGCATATATACACCTATAATAATACACACACACCTGAATGTTTATACACATGCACATAAGTAAATAAGCACCTTTATTAACTCATATATTCATGAAGAATGCACATTTGCTTGGTTATTTATACTAGTATTTTTAAATGCAGACATGACTACAATGATTTAGGAGGTAATGATATGTGCTTTGATGTGAATGGTTTTTTTTGTTCATACAAAAATGCTAGTATGTACAAATTTGTGTTTGCTAGGCTGATTCACCATCACTGGGACTTCTGACCTTCACATGCCACTTTCCTACTCCAAAGTGATTATTAAAGCAGTTAATAGTGACCACAACACAAATAATTAATTCTTATAAGGACTAAGGCTGACTAAAAAACTCTTCTAGGCAGCATACTTCCAAATGCCCCAATATAAAGAAAAGTTACAACTAAAACAGGAACAAAAAATAATTTTAACATTTTTTTGAAAATGCAACCTGTGGTTCAAGCCAGGCTACGATGGAAATAAAGTTAAAGGAAGCGGGGAGGGGAGAAGAGGGAAGGGGTGGGGAAAGGGGGGTTTGAGAGAAAGGAGGCATGGTGCTTACAACTCTTCATAATATGGCAACAAAGAACATGTAATTAAAAAGAAAGCTCAGAATAGAAAAATATTCTTTTGCATACATTATACCCAAATTGGAAATTATTTCCAATAGTTTTTTTTTTTTTCCCCGGGTCTTTTAAGTGAGATTATACATCTATTTGCTTGTTTGTTTGGGTTTTTTTTAAGTGAAATTAGACATCCATTTGGTATCCAGAAGACCCCCAGTGACACAGGCCAGTATGGGACAAGTTTATTTCTTACCATTAAACTAATCCCTGTGTCAGAATTTGGAGGGAACCTGCCTTACGTGTCCATTAGGGAGACTCCCTCAACTTTTATTTGGCATATCTGGCACTGCCCACAGTCAGAGACACATGCCAGGTCAAAAGAGTATCTGGGTTTGAACAGAAATCACTGCTTTTCCCCCTACGCTCCCATCAAGGCTACATTATCAGTACTAAAGTAGAATTACTTATATGAAAACAATGTCTGTAGGCAATTTATTATTCCCCACCCCCAACTTCCATTCTGAAACCAGACTTGAAATAAAGCCTGTGTTTTCTGATTTTTAACAAAAAGCCCTGTACACCATGGAAATAGGTTTTATATTTGTTATGCTCCGTTTCTAGTTTTAGATAGGTAACAGCTAACAGGAAAGTATGCACTTGTTGTTACTCTGTAGTGGGCATACTTCACTCAGTTTGGGTGTATTATGATGGATTAATTTCAGGCTGCTGTGCAGGCTATGCTTTTTATTTATAGGTTGATTAAACAGTACTGATCTGTGTTCATTAGTCCAGGGGAAAGGTATTTCTCAGAGCTCCCAGCTTTAAATTCAGCAGATTGAAAAATACTTGATGCTAAGTAAAATGCCAAGTGCGTTGGGCACATCTCAATTTTTTTCTTAATTGCCTTTTTAGATTCCTTTTCTTTGGGAGGACGCGAGGAAAATGGCAGGGAGGACATCAGGGAAAATAATAAAATTGAAGTCTGAAACGTCATTATTATTTGCATAGTTTTGCTGCTAAAAACTGGCCTAAATCTTCAGTGAATCCAATTAAGTAATCTTAATGTCAATGCACTACTTCATTGTTGGGTTTTTTTACTGCATCTCCGTGCATGTTCCATCAGGTACACACAGTGCAAGGTCAATTCATTTTCTGTACAATGTAACAGCTGTCAGCAAAATTAGCTCCCAGGTTCACCCCTGTTCAGTTGTGAGGCCCCCTCTCACCACAGTTGTGCTGATCACAGTAATTGGGCTAAAAGTGGTGATGACAGTATTTTAACACACCATTACAGGATCTCTCCTGAAGGCAGCAGGAAACATGAAGCTCCGGCAGGTCCTGCCATGCTGCCCCACCAGGATCCAAAGGAACAGATGAGGTCTCTCAAATAAAAAGGTCTGGCTGAGGGGCTCGTTAATTAACAAAATAGGATTAACATTTAAAATATTTTAAAGCACTCCAAGCTCAACTACTTCCCTGACAAAAGGGAAATGTTCTGCATAGCAGTGAGAGAAGCAGGTAGAGAAACCAGTGGTGCACGGAAGCAGTAGGCAAGTAACAGATCAAACTGCCTCCCGGACAGATACTAAATTACTCAACAGTGTACCACTGACACCGCTAATCCCAAAAGGAGAATTTCTTTCATGACTACCAGGACAATCCTCTCTAAATTCCCTCTCTGTAGACAATGGACAGCTTTGAATATTCCTGTTGAGAAGCCTAAGCTCAGATACCCTGGAGCCCACGGTGTAGAGCCAACTGGCCATGCAATAGCTATGAAGTTCTGTGAACCTTCAGACCAGCCACGTGGAATGGCTAAGAATGCAAATTTTATTATTAATACAGTTCTTCAGACCAGCTGCTGGCATTTACCATGACTATACTTTACAAATTTCTAGTAAAAGAGATAAAATGCTATTCACAAAAGAAAGCTGTTCTTGGGGAAGATCACCATACAACCACTGCATCAAAAATAGCTAGAACAGCTATTTGTCAGTATGCTCTTCATTTCTCAAATTGCTCTGACTAAATTAGAAAGTATCTGCTGGCACCCCCAGTAAGAGAAATAATTCTCCCCATCACAGGCATGCTTCATCTGCAGTGGCATGACAGAGAAATCCAGATGACAGATTATAGAAAAAAAAAACCCCAACCCCATTCCCTTAGACCTCCTTGAATAAGAATTAGCTAAATCATTTTAAGCAGTGTAGTAAAACAAGATTTAGTCTTAAAAATCAGTAAGAGAACGTACATACTGACAGGTAATGAAAAATGAATATTTAATTGCATCAAAAGACATAATACCACAGCTCAGTGGAAAACGTTGATGTAAGGAAGAATGACAACATGGCTAAGCAGAGTGCTAGTTCAAAAATTATGAAGATATTTCCTCTTTTTTTTTTTTTTGCATTTTAGTTTTTGCAACTCCAGTTTTAAAACACTGCTTAAAGTTTTCATACTTTTCTCACTAGGGTCATGAATCAAATCAAGGCCTTAAAATGCTTGTGTATTTTGACCATTTGGAAGTAAAAACTGTGAATGAACTGGTATCTGTTATTGTTACTAGTAGGTAAGAAGTTGCAAGTGAAGCTCTTTTGCAGGTGACTACTAGTAAAGCTTCTGTCCCTTTGTCAGCTTTGCCTGTCAGCCTGCTGCAGACCAGAGCTGCCTCCCTGCCTGAGCTGAGATAATCTCCATGGTAATTACAAGTGGTGCTGGTGCTCCATCATTCCAAACCAGCCACAGTCCCCCAAGGGATGGGCACTGTTTTCACATCAATATGAACTAAGGACTCTTCTACCAAAACAAGCCTGTTCCAGCATAACAGTAAGTTTTCATATCTGTGAGGATGCCTTGAACTGCAGACTGTACCTGCCAGGGTACTTTTAAAAAGGTATTTGAAAGTGTACTTGTGTGGCATACTTGAAGGACATACAGCATGTGATTGAACAGAAACAGACTCAGTCCTATCAAAGAATAAAAAGTGCTTCAATTTTGTCCCATTATGTAACATTCAGACAGCATTAGCTCCTTCCCAGTCCATCCAGCCTAAGCCTGTGCCAAGCCAGAGTTTCTTTCAATTCCCTCTAATAGTTTCTAAGTATTGGCAATAGTTTGTACTACAAAGCCAACACACTTACAAAAATATAAACCCTTTTCCTGGGCAGTTCAGAAGGCAGACCTGTTACAAACAACTTTTTTTCCCCCCAATAAATCTGGTGACATGATATTGAGTTTAGGTCCCTCTTTCTTACACTGAATGGCATTTTAAATTAAAATCACTGACTGCTCAAGCAAAAAAAAGAACAGGTCTTAATGGAATAATATCAAATTAATTTTCACTATGTCATTGTCTGTGATGGGGTAAAAAAAAATTAGTACACAGACATAACTATCTGCCATTCAAAGGATCCCCCACAGAACATTTTTAATAACTACCTGTTCTTTCTCCCTTATTTTTAACACTTCCTGTTTAATATTCAAAATGGGTACTTCCAAACTCAATTTTGACACATCTTAACTTGCTGACTGGGAGTGAACCAAAAGGGGATACAAAAGGGCATATGGGAGAACAAGACCAGAGGAAATTCTCTGCTGTGCACAGGCAAGCACAGAAGAATAAATTTTACATGATCAAGGTTAGGCCCAGCTTTTAGTACAGCTAAAACACACACCTATTCATAATTTCATAGAATCGTAGAATACCAGGTTGGAAGGGACACCAAGGATCATCTAGTCCAACCTTTTAAGGTAAAGTAAGTGTGTGTGTGTGTGTGTGTATATATATATATAATGTGTAGTTTAAATGAGCTAGCCCAGCACCCTGTCAAGCTGAGTCTTAAAACTGTCCAGTGTAGGGGAATCCACCACTTCCCTTGGAAGATTATTCCAATGTCTAATTGCTCTCATGGTGAAAAATTTTCTTCTGCAGTCCAATTAGAATCTCCCCAGGAGTAACTTGTACCTATTACCCCTTGTCTTTTCCATTTGACTCTGTGTAAAAAGGGAGTCTCCTCTTCTTGGTAGCCACATTTTATTTTCATACATTGCTTTATAAGACAGAAACATAGAGAAATCACAGAAAGTTACTAATTAGATGTAAAAGTAGTAGGCCAACTTACTTCTAATGAAAAAAAAACCCTTCATTTTCTGCAATGCAAGGGTTGAACTTGACATCCTATTGCTGTTTCGAACAAGAAATAACAGCATCACCAAGGTAAGAAGGGAGAACTTGATATTCATTTACTGACTGTTGTTTCAGAACCCATGGAACACAAAGGACAAACACAACGATTTGACATGTTAGGAATATGACAGGCTCTTTTATTGTTTCACATCAAACTTAATTTCTTCATGATGGGCCTGCCAAACAAGAGCAACCAGAGCCTGAAGATACAATAATACATCTGCAGAGTACAAGTCAGTTCTGCTGTTTGCTCTAGCACCCTTTGACAATGACACCAAGAGTGAAGGCTCAGATGACATCCACAAGTCACTGCAGTCGCCTCATTATCCTTTCTTTTGCTCTTTCAAAAAACATCCTTTATGCTGAAATTTCCAGCAATCTCCTTAAATCTCCAAATTCAGTTTAAAAGTGTATTCCTAGAGAGATGGGGAAGTGGGAGACTCTTTTGTTTCTAAGTAGCATTGTTTTTGGCCGTTTACAAATCTACTGGATGAACATTACAAAATTAAATACTTAACCTTGTTAAAAGAGCTTCTCTGCCTGACAGATGCCAGGCATTATATACTCTACAGTCACATTTTAAACCACTCCAAAAATGCCAGGAATACTGTGCAATGGTTTTTGATGGTAAAAGGACACTTCATTCCACTCTGAAAAGTAGGAGAATGGAGCAAGCCAAAACACAGTTGACCATGTTGGAAATTGGCTGAGACATTACGGTTCACATATCTCACCTTGCAAAATACTCCACAGAATCTTTAGACAAGTAAAAGTGCTTAAGAATTTGGGTTTAATCAAAAGGAAAACCAGTTCACCAATACTAGCTATAGAAACACATGACTGTATGAGTAGGAACTCTACAAGGCTGGCTTGAAATGGCTATTGATCCCAACAGAGGCATCTGAGAGAGCAAACAGCCTGGGCTCTGGAAACTCAAATCATTCCAGAGGAAACACTATCAAGGAAGGCTGGGTAGTCCAAGAGGAAAACTGTCTACAAAGAAGCAGGAAGACCATCCAGCATCATAAACCACAAGTTATGAGCCTAGGAAAAGCTAGACACAAACTAGAGCCTGACTCTCTACTACGCCTCTCGCTTGGTGAAGTAAAAACGCATGCAGAAGCCATCCTAAAGACAGGCTGACTGTACACAGCTATCAGACAAAATCCTGTTCCATTCACCTTGAAGAACCAATACAGTAACTCTTAAATCCTTTTCCTCTCCTTTCAGGAAGTTGGCATTACTTGGGTTGGTCAATAGCACTGCTCTCAGAAATTAATATTCTCTCCCCAAAGCCACACAGCACATTATTTGTGTAAGCAAGAAACTACCCCTTCTCCAAAATCTTCATACAGGAGAAGCACATGTCACAGCTCCTGGCAAAGTCTGACTATTCCTGTGCATTAAGACCCACCAAGCACTGTGATTCCTTCTTCTTTTTCTCAGAACTACTGATCTATCATGTATGGAAACTGCTATAGCAATTTATTGCAGAGAGTGAAGAGTACCAGCTCATGCTGTACATAGTCTCTCCCTTTTTCTCATGTCCTTCATGCTCTGGATAAGGGGATCTGTGGTGATTTCAATATCCTGGCATTGGTAAGACAGGCCAAAGCAGCAGTGGCACTGTGGAGTTGGAATTGGTTGGGTTAGTTGGGATCACATCAGGGTACCACCCTGGAGTGAAGATAACATGATGCTATCGGGGTTGAATGATGTTGGTATCATGTACTTTTATAATTTCATTACTTACACAGTGCTAGTATGTCACTCAACATTTGTCTATCTGGAGGCAGATTCATTCATTTTTTGGGTCCTCTTTCCAAATTCAAACATCAGCATCATTCTTTTGTTCTAACAGCCACTCCTAACAAACGTTTATACTGTTAATGAGGAAGAAATAGGTAAATTGGGAAGAAAGAGGAACCTGGATAAATCCATAAAACTACTTAATGGGTGGGCTCTAGCTTAGGTCTGACTATGAGCATTTTGTCCAGGAATATAGTATGGTCCCAGATGTGAATCTCCCTTAATACTGCAGGAGATTCACATTTTCTACGTTTTTTTCACCATCTTGGGAAGCAGTAGTGGCTCATACATGTAGTTCTTGTGAAGGTAACACACAGAGTCTGGCTGATCCTGGGGACCTCAAGCCAATAGATCATGATAAAATTACACAATGGAACTTGCCAAAAATAGTAGGCTACAGTTAAAAAAAATATATATAGCACACTTCACAAAAACTTAATAGCCCAAATTATTGTTCACAGATACACATTGCTACTTTACTGACCACTGATATAATTCACGCCTTTTTGGCTTGTGTATATTTTGCAAACATACACATTTATAGAATTAGGTTATCACAGTCATGATGTTTTCTCAGGTTTTCTCTGGACACTGAAAATCGCACGCATGCATATAATGAAGCATACACTTAGATATATGTCATCAACCGCAAATTTATTCCACTGAAGAACAATACTGCAAACAAGCTTTTATCCCAACTCTCCTACACGTCTTAACACAGATAGTGAGAGAAGACATTTTGAGTCGCTCAGATTTCTGCAGCTTTTTTTATTGAGAAGTCTTCATATGACATAGCAGTATCAGGTCCCTGTTTCACAGAGTATCAAGTTGACTCGTATCAAGTTAAACTCTCCTTCAGGTTAGGAACAAAATACCCTGACATGTTGCCACATAGAGTGGCAAATTCCCCGGATTATAAAACATCTGTTGAAAGCAGTTCCCTATCTAAGGCCCAAGGGTTTCTATGTTTCTATGCCTCTTATTCTCACTTCGTCCTCTGCATATACTACACATTTCTCTGCCATTTGGTCTCTGATATTGCAGGTTGTGCTGCCCTTTCAAGCTACCCTGGCATCTCAAATTTATACGGTATCAGGATATACATTTGCAGATTTAACTCACTTTTCCAAAAAGTCTTACTGTAAGAGCAAGTGAAAGGAAGGGTAAATTCTCGTAGACAGAAGCTTCTAGGGAAATACTACACACTCAGCTTCATTAAGGTTTCTGAGAGGAGGAAAGGCAACAGGCTTTTCATCTGTGTTAGTGCTCTCTAAGACTAGCAGTTACAATGCTGTGTTCTGTTGTGAACATGCAGCTCATTTGTCTAATGATCAAATAAAGCACATTATGATTCGATCAGTGACAACTGGCATAAAAACAGAGCTCATACCTACATTCATTTGCTGAAAGCAGATGGTTGATTGCTTTTCTGTCCTTTTACGTTGCAGTCCTGTTCCCTTAGATCCTCTTTTTGTGGAGAGTGACATGCTGGGAGGTCAGTTTTCTGACAAGGTCATCTGCCTTCAGAGTATGAAGAGAACTGCATGGAAAGTGGGTTGGGCTATATTTAGAGTTTGGTCCAACTCCATGCCAAGGTCCCCCCGCTGTCTCCCTCTTGCAGCACCGTCTCAGGTCTATTCTTGCAGATTCTCAGCCCACACAACACACGAGGAGAGGAAAGTCACTCTGAGCTACTACTGTATCGAGGTTTTTGCAATTCGCTAAAAACAAGTGGATCAGGAGCTCAGATGAGAACTCCTTAAATCCCTCACTCTTCCAGCATTTATTTATTTCAAGAGGATTTTCCCCTTTCAAGCAAATAAGGAGAGGACACTGCCTGGGATATAGCAAAAAAAATAGTCTCCTGAGCTAAGGTAAGCTTGCTTCATTTTTGTATTTTCATCATAATTAAGAGAGCAATTGATAATGACAGATCAGATATGCTTTTTTTTCTGCTAGACCACTTCTGCATGTCAGCAGTAAGGGTTTTTTTTGGATAATGAAATTCTCAATTTCAAAACATAAATTTTCATTATCACTGTCTAAAGAAAATCAGAAATTAAAAGGATCTCAGCATGTGCAAATGAATATACCTTGTCTGATTTTACCTGTTCAAATTAATGTAAAAAGCACACAGCTATGCCCATAGACTGAAAAGTAAGAGAAAAACAGATATGTGACTGTATGCATAATAATTACATATATAGATATGCATTTAGTTATGCTGAGGGGTGTTTTATCCATATTATTTTGTGCAATATGAGAAAGTATGGCTTCAGGATTGTAATATAGGGCTGCTGCAAATAGCACAGATATATATTAAGGAAAAAAAAAAAAAAGAAAAAAAAGAAAAAAAAAAGAAGAGATGAACACATGCTCAAATCCCTTTACAGTTCCAAAGAAGTTGCTCAGCTTCAGCCAGAGTAAAGGCAGGATTAAATACCATATTGAATTTGGTCTCCTTTCCTCTGAATGTTTTGTACTGGTCCTGCATTGATTCTCCTTTTAAAACGACAATATGCCTTAACAGTTTTCCTCAGCACCATCTTAAACTGTTGTGATTCTTAAGGGGGGGGGGGGGGGGACCCGGGGCAGAGACACGCCTGGCATCCCTGTTTGTAGGGGGACCCTAACCACCTTCAGTTCGTCTTTTGTTTCTCTTTCCGCTGTTGTGGGGTGTGGGGGTGTGGGGGGGGGGGGGGGGGGGGGGAACCTGGACAGAGTACAGCATGGCATGCCTGTCTGTAAGGAGATCCTAACACACTTCAGGTCACATGAACATCATGATACTGTGGTGTGGACTCCAACATGAGGAGATTGTTATCATGTAAAGACACTCTGGAGCCACAGATTTAGCACTGGCACATGCACACATAGCTTCCTGAAAGGCAAACACAGAGGAATGGTAACCTGAAGAAACAGAGTAGAAAGATCCACTTTACCCAAAGGTCCAGACACTGATGTGACAGAACCAAAATGTTCTTCATAACAAAAACACCATGGAGAAGTCTCAGAAGAATTATCTGCGGAAAGCCAAATGGGCTCTAGATTAACAGTAAGCAAAGGACAAAAGAGGTCATTAAGTCACTGGGAGTTCATCTAAGCCATGACAGCTGGGTGAATTCCTGTACTTAGTTCAGGTCATGACATATCTGCTGGTTAAGTAATGACACCCATCAGGCTGAAAAAGTAAAAGATTACAAGGTGGCAAAAGTCTTACCTGCTGAAGATACTTTTTTTTTGGCTACTCTCAACTCTGTAGAAGATGATCTGATCTTCTTTTCCTTCTGTGGTTTTTTTTTGTGTGGTAATTTCTGCTCAGAGTATTGAGCGTTAAGTTTACTGTGAGGGTGTAATAAACACCATCCATTTCACAGAAAATACCTTTCTGGTAATCATAAGACTCTTTAAAAAATAATAATTAAGACAACATGTTGTGGAAACAACTTAGGCTGTGATGTGTGATAATTCAGATTCATCCAGAAGGTTTCTATCGCAAGAACTCAAAGAAGAGGCTGTTATGGGAGGGTAAGTTAGGTACTGCAAATACTTTCATCAAGTTCATCAGTAAATAAAAGGATTCAGAGTATAAAAGTAACTAGTACAGCCTAAGATTGGCAACAACCTTTCAACACTGATAGAAAAGAGGAGAAACAAATACATGTCTAAATTTTTTACTTGGTCAGGTTATGCCTCCAATTATTGCTTAATGAATCCACTTAGTTTTTGTGACACTGTGGCACTATTCTCCACTTTTGTGTGGGAAGATGTTTCCCCGTCAATGTTAAAGACATTGTGGGGGTGGAAGGTGGCTTAAAATAAAGGGAGTGTGACTGTAGCCTACAAATACAGCATTCACAAAGACCTCTCCTGGCAGAGGCACAGGAGAGCTGCTGCATCCCCGTGACAGTAAGGGACTGGCCTGTTTTCCAGGGAGGGTCATCCCATCTTCCACACAGGAGCTGAGTCTAAAAGGTCTCTGTCACCCAAACCAATGGGAGGTTTGTTGGCATACAGGTGACAGGACAACAGCAATGGAAAAGGGCAGCACCACTGTGATGATAAATATGAACATGGCATTAGTGGAAGATGCTACGGAGAAGCAGATCTGAGAGAATAGGCCTCATAGATTAGAGGAACCTAAATCTGCTTCTAAGCTCTTTCTGGTTGGGGTCAATCCTGCTTGATAAGATCCTCCTCTTTCTGTTCTCTCTCCTCCATTATAAATTTTCAGCACCAGCATAAGCTGGCTTCATCTTGCTAAAGTAAGACCTCTATTGGTAGCGATGTGCACATCGTTGTGGAGGCCACTACAGAAGGGGGAAAAAAAATTTAAAAGGAGGAAAGGATATTTATTTCCTCCCCTAATGCAGCAGAGAAAGACTGAAATCTTTTGTTTCTACTTGTGGGGCTTAGATGAGGCTGAAATCCACTTTTCTCACTGGGGGTGGGAGGGCATGGCTCTATGTGTTCACTAACTTCCTTCATGAGGTTGTGGATGGTGAGGAAGACGAGGCTTGGGTGATGACATGCTGCCAGCTGGCCAGGCAAAGCTCCAAGAGGACATTTACAAGCTTCTGACATTGGCACTGTCACCCTCAGCTGACAGGTGCAAGCAAGGCCAGAGCCAGATGGCTAAATCCAAACAGCACCAGGGGTATGAGTAAGTCCTACCAGTAGTCAGATCCTTACTACTGCTTACTGTATTTATGTTCCTTCTTGGGGGCTTTCTCCAAACAACAAACGATGCTGGGATTTTCCTACCTCCCTGCTATCCCCTGGACAAACTGGTCTAACAGAAACAAGCTGGGGTTTTGAGAGGAGTCAAAGTGTACCTCAATTCATGCTGAAATAGGCACCTTTAGCAAGAGGCCTCGTCAGATGCTACAGTATCAGTGGCATGTGGCTCTGTAGTCAGCCAGTGGGACCTCAGACTGACCGTCACTATCATTGCATAGCTGGTGCTGCAGCCAACATCTGGCCAGGGACACCCAGAAGGGGATGGAAGAGACTGTGAGAAGGGTGAAGGTGGCATCTAGAGAGTCAGTCCAAGAATATCTGGGTACAGTTCTCTGCACGTATGCCTGCATGAGGAGCTAACGCAATGTTCGATATGAAAATAACAGAGAAATTTCTGCATAGAAATTCTCTTTCAAAACCTTTCATGACTGTTATCATGAAGGTACTTTCCAGGAAGGAAGTAACAGAGGGTGACGTGCCAATATGTGCTGTATAGGGAAGAGGGATAGTCATGGGCAGAGAAAAAACACAAAACTACAGTTAAGCAAACAGTTAATTAAATCATTGTAGTAATTCTGCTAAAGAATATTTTCCCTTGATACTTACTGGTGACAGGGAAGAGGAAGGAAATCAAAGTTCATACTTGCAACAAGCCACACAGCCTCAAGCTTTGTCTGACCTGCTTTCACAAATCCATCTCCCAAAAATAGGTGGAAAAAACCCAGCAGAACTTTTCCATAGGGTACCCTGCTGTATTTTGCTCTCTGTAGCAGAGGTATAGTAATATCTTGTTGCAGGAAACAGTCTGATCTGAGGTGAGGAAAAACCTCAGCACACTGTGTTTTCTTTCAGTCTGATAGAGTGTTGAGACTAATGGAAAGATGTTCAACACTGGTTTTTACATTTTGCATTAGAAAATATTGCTTTTAACTGTGGCAAATTCACTCTTGTTCACCCAAAGCACAGTAAAGTTTTACGCTCACATCTATGCACAATAAAGTACAGGAAAAAAAATCTACTTGAAGATTTAAGTATTCTACAGGCCTGAAGTACCATGTTGTTTTGCATCTGCAACTGTCATCTCCAAACTGGTGAAAACTAGAGGGAGACCACCTTACTTCAGTGGTAATTCAGGATTGGTACACAACCCATTCACGTGACATAAGGTCTGCTGTGCGCAGCCTCCACATTCAAACGGGAACCTGGGGTCTTCTCAGTGCAGAGGAAGGGGCAGCAGAAGAAACAGCCCCACCTGACCTTAGACGTTTACCAACAGTGCAACTGATGACATAGTGGATGCAGCCTGCTTTCCCCTGGTCACATCTCCATCTCTCTCTCTTGCAGTCATGAAAATACACATAGATATGTGCACACCTTCATACCGAGAAATGACAAAGTTGCAGGAGGTGGAGACTCACTCTCTATCCATTAACAGCAAAACATAGTATTTTAGTCTAAGATGAAGCATCTCCCTTGAAAAATGCATTTGTTTTATATGGACTTTCAGTTTGCCTAGATGAAATGAAACTATGACAGCTTTGCCTAAAAATGATGATGAGAATGACATTAAACAACTGAAAGCAGTTTACCTGGGATGTTATAAAACAGCATGCAGGGATATGAGACAGCATGTGCATACCCAGAGCAGTGGTGGTTATCTGTACTTGTAATACTCTTTCAAAAGTATTTAAAAATTGAGGACATACATCTAGCCACTTGCACACACTGTTTTCTCATTTTCATAGAGCTGTTTCCAACTCCAAGTTTAGTGACAGCTACAGAAGGAAGCCAAAACCAGAGTGCTCCAGCGAGGCGCACATTTCTTACAGCAGTGATGGAGGCACTCAGCATGCTCACGGAAAGACCTTTGCTCTCTCAGGGGAGCTCACCAGGAGCTGGGTGCCTGGGAAAGCCATGGCTGTGCTTTGCTAAAGTAGTTTCCTTATAATTGGTATATGCACGGCTTTCTACTGCTCTGTGACATCTGTCAAGGAAAAGTACTACAGGCAAAGCTAGATTGTACCGGGACATTTCATCTGAAGATGAAGGTGGTTAACTTTAAAACAATTCCCAACAAAACCCAAAAATCCCACCTGTACAATGTGTCATAGTCATGCAGGGGGAAATAGTTCAAAACAGGATTATACAAAACTATAATGCAAATTTATTATCTTCCATTACGTAAGCCTAAATTCTTTCAATCGAAGCAAATTCACTGTGTTCACTGCTGGGGCTAAAACACCACAGAAAGTAATCCAATAACACTGCATTCTTTTGTCTCAAACATCAGAGAATGAAAGTGCATATGCACAGCTGCAAAACTGTAAATCACAGCTTTACACAAAATGAAACATGGACTAAACACAGTCCTGTTAAAATAAATCCTTGGAGATGAACTTTTCCATTTTTCACTCATAATTAGCTTTTTAGCATACCAACCTGTGCCTCAGGCATTCACTTGAGCAGGAAAACAGTGTCCAATCTCTAGGACACATTAAAAAAAAAATCAGTATTGATAACACGGTTCTATTTAGCACAGTACTTGTGCAATTTTCTTTACCACGAATAATATTGCAGAAGAATAGAAGAGCAAAGGATAAAAAGAATGCAAAGTAATCTCAAAATGAATGACAAATGTTTTAGGTACTCTCCCTAAAGAGGGGATTTAAAAACCGTGTACAGAATATAGCGAAAAATAGGCATTTTACCTCAAGCCTTGTCTGTCTTCAAGAACACTCAAATTAAATAGAAAATGAGTGGCAGCCATTCTTCTTGTTACTATGTCTTATTCTGCTAACATAACAGTTAGAGATGTCATCTACTTCAACTTGATGCGTATGTCATCTGTCTACTCACACAATACCTGCCTCAAAGTGTGGGAAGACAAGGAAATCCCAAGTGGGGCAGTACAGGATGAAGCTCATCAGTATACAAGATACAAGAAAAAGGAAGGGTTGAGATGATGCATCAGGATGCTCAAGCACATGCTGTTGCTATGCAGTTTGTCTCATGCAGCCAAGCCAATGGGCTGCATGTTCCCCACTGTGCATTCACCCATTGACCAGCACTGGCCCACTTAGCAGGAGAGACAGCTCAGGTTGTGATGAAGTTTCTTGATATAGACAAGTACACATCAACATACTGAAACTGTAAGACCTCTCAACTCCTTTGCAACAGGAAACCTGAGACTCCTGATGAAAAAGTGGGCATTTGCTCCCCCTCACGCCAACTTTCATCTGACCTCCAGCTGTCTCAAGTGGACAACATGTAGTCTAATTATAGGTTGATTGAGTCTTCCCCAGAGATTGTCCCCTTACGTGGGCAAAAAATCTCATGAATCTCTTTCAGAGCACAGATTGTCCTCCATTTTAGACTCTTCTATTCAACCATAAATGTGCAAGGCAGATTCCCCATCAAGCTTGCTCCTCAACAGTGAAACAAAAGGAAGAAATGCCAGGTTTTATTACGCAATACAGGGTATGGAGTGACCACTGGAGAAAGTACAGAATCACAGAACGGTTTGGGTTGAAAGGGACCTTAAAGATCATTCAGTTCCAACCACACTGTCATTGCTAGCTTCTTCTCTACTGCCCTTTTCCATGATAAGTCACTTAAAAAAAGATGTTAACACTGAAGACATTTATTACTGAAAGTGCAAAGCTGAGCAGTTTCATACTTTACAGCTGTTGAGGATTGCACTGGTTTTGTCTGGGGTAGAGTTTTTTTTTACATATATGAGTTGATAAGCTGTATTTTCTTTGCACTTTGTGTACATACCCACTACACGTGGTCAGAAAAGGGAATCCCAGAGAATTTATTTGGATGGAATCCTAGAGAATTTATTTGGATGGAAGCCACAGAATCACAGAATGTTAAGTGTTGGAAGGTACCTCGAAAGATCACCTAGCCCAACACCCCTGCCAGAGCAGGACCACCTAGAGCAGGTCACATAGGAACGCATCCAGGCAGGTTTTAAGTCAGATGCATGTATGTGCTTTGTTTTGTAAGAGAGCTTAGGAGTACACATTTCTACATCTGATAAGGACTGCTTGACCTTTAGCAAATTGCTAGCACTTCTTCCACCTCAGTTTGTCCTACTGAAAAAAAATAAGATGCAGAAATATCCCTTACTGGGGTGTTTTGGAACAAAAATAACATACATAAGGTACTTTGGAATTCTTGAAGAAAGTGCTATAGTAGAATAAAATAATAGATGCTCATTATATTCAAACAGAATGGACATGAAGTCCCTTTCTTTAACCCTTGAAAAAGCATCAGTGTTTAAAAAAATGTTTTCTAGAATACAAACCAGTTACATTAATATAATTACGATGAAAGACAAACTTGGGGCTCATTCTGTCATAGAGACACAACTCAGTGGGATCCCTTTAATCTGGAGCTACTATTCTCCAGTCTCAGTATTGTGAGCCACAAGCAAAGACTTCTTTGCTGTGGCTTTGCTATTCAGCAGCTTCTGGGAGAGTGTCTTGACAGGAAGCAAGAGAATGATAAGGGTTAGCCCTATCCAAAGGGTTTCACTACTGCATCCAGCTCAAGGACAAACTGATGACAGACTATGTAAATCCAGGGTCAGAATATATACGTTATGGGAGAGACAGAAGCAGTGCTTTATCTAGGCTCTGAAGTCTCAGCTCTGGAGACAGGCTCATAAGGCAGATGTCCTCTGGTATCCCATGCATATGAATTCTTCATTCAAAACCCTGTTGGAAAACAGTCTCCTTTCACTTAATTTACAGTAGAATTGCTGATAAGGAAACTCCGCTGTAGGATAACATTACCCACAGCACAACACAGATGAGATAGGTAGCACATCTGCAGAGGGGAGATTGGTGTCTTAACCAAAGTTACAGAAAACAGCAATTGTGAAAAAATCCAAGCCCTACAATGTGGAAAACAGCATAGCTCTCAAATCAGAGGTACTTTGTCTCTGTCTTTGGCAGTAGAATGAATGGCTATACACAGTTAATCGTATCAAACAGAGCCCAGCATAGCAAAAAAAAAAAAAAAATTTAAAAAAATCCTATGTAGTGTCATAGTAATTTTAACCTTTTGTTTATTTTTTTAAAACTGAACTAATTACTTAGCTCAGCTATGGTCAGGACTGGAAGGCTGCACCAGGACTATAATGACAGTAAAACCCTGGGGAACAATTTTGATTATAGTGGAGGTTTCAGCTGACTACATTTTAATTAATCAGAGTAGTACAGCACTCTGAATTCCCAGGTATCCCATTTCAATCTGCAGACTAACATGACTTGTTTTAGTGCATATTTTAACATTGTTCGAATAAATTCTTCAACAGTTCTTTTAAGTCTCAGAGGTAATCTAATTTCTCTTTTATTTTTACTATGGAGGCTTTCAATAGGCATTTCAACTCTAAATCACTAAAATGATGTGGCTGTTGCATGCCAAAAATAGACTCAGAAACCAAATATCTCTTCAATGCTTTCATTAATTAAAAGCACAGCACATTTTCTAGTTACAAAGTTTTTTTTTCATATTGATAAGGCTATTTTAATTTAAAATAGGTCTCTATTATAATAAAGACAAGCCACAGTAGCATTCAGATAAAAAGCTCAGCAGTGAGCCAGAATAATACTATTATAGATCATCCACTACAGGATAAACATATAAGTTGTCAATGGCAAGAGAAAAGAAAGATGTTCAGGGTTCAACACAAGGTGCAGTGTCTGTATTACCTGTATAGTTTAGTCTTAAGTGAGCCATGCTTAAGGACTGACAAAATATGTGTAGAAATACGTGGCAAATGAAGAACCAGATTCCAAATAAGCAAGTTTTGAACAAATATGTTGTAAGACACAGCAAAGGTGGTGTAATTTATATCTTTGAATTCACAAAGCACATACATCTTCTGTTGCATTTTCATCTGCATCCTGAATCACCAGTGTTTTCCTGCTGTATGGAAAAAGGTATGTTAAACTGCCCAGGACTCTCCCAGTTTCTGCTGAGATGATGCAGTCCACAACATCAGTTAAATGCGACCTGCAGAGGTGACTGTACAGTGTCCCTGTCCAGCAGAACGGTAGATACTGAATCTTCCTCCAAAAGGGACGTAAAAACCAGAAAAAGATCCAGACATTACAAATGAACCAGGGGAAAAACCTGAAGACAGTCATTAAGCAGAGAGGGCTAAACACAAGAGAAGGGTAGAACACATGGCTGAAGTTAGTGGCAGTGGTGGCAGGAAAGTGGATGAGGACAAAAGGAGTGGAGCTCTAGCTAAATATATGGCTCCACGTTGACCATGTCAAAAATGCTTCTACAAAACCCAACCCTCTCAGTTTCTCAATGGAGTGAGCTGCTGCACCACCTGCTCAGTGTCTGTGAGGACATGGAACTGTTCCTTGGTCCCTGTGTGGGGTCATTATAGAGGGGGTGACTCCTCCTGTCTCAAGGCACTGTCTGTCATGCAGTTGTAGAAACACACTTGCTCCTAGTAGCATCTACACCTGCTCAGGGATACTGAGCCCCTCATCACTACACCAGTAAGCCAAATGTGGTCCACCTCTGTCAGCTGTCCACTTCTGTTACCTAAATCTTTTGAGAAGATGGGCACCATACTTATGACTTTTCCCATATACAAGAAAAGGCTGGGGGCAAGAAACAGTAAGTAACTTCACGTGGTCCCTTACCCCAATGTATCCATAAAGCTGCCCAGACCCCGCCCAAAATAAAATACCAATTAGATTAGCTCTCCAGGGTGAAACTGTACCGTGTATGATAAAAAAAATGTAGCTTACTTCTGTGTAGAAGCAATGAAGCAAACATGATTTAAGAGAATGATAATGGATTTCCTTTGACAATGGGAAAGGTGCAGACCTAAGCTCACATCTCTGGCAAGGTGTCTAGTTCAGCAATCACTAATTGCCTTTGGTTTCTGCTAACCTAACAGTACTACAGATACTCTGGTTTACAGTTGTTATTACCACAAATATTACAGGAATAATTTGCTACACTAAACAATCACAGAATTGGATAAAGGCAACTACATTCTCAGGACCATGTAAAATTTTTTCAGGCTGAAAACTCGTCATTCATGCCTAGCAGTAATTGTTTGTGAAACCAACACTTAAAGAGAGATTGGACTGAAAACCTCAAAGAGGAAAAAGCATCAAATTGTGGCCACAGACCCAAGGCACAAAACCTGATTTTCTGATTTGGAGAGGCAGTTTCTGCAAAGATTTGCAAGCCTGAAGCTTTTTTTTTTTATATACCCACCCCCCCCCACCCCCCTCCCCCCCTTCCCCCCACACCCCACCCCTCCTCGCTGACC
>WTSP01012193.1:274-22583 GCA_025331215.1 Actenoides lindsayi
GCCTGGTGTTATCCTCGCGGTCTGTTTGTGTGGGTTGTGTTTGTTTTTGTTTGGTGGGGGGGGGGGGGGGGGGGGGTGTGTAAGAAAGCGAGACGTTTTTTCCTTAAAATAAAGCCAGCAGAGCACCCCGCGGGCACCTACACACGCTTTGCGCTTGGGTTCTTTCATGACCCTCCCGCGCCCACCCTGTGCTCACGTTTCTTCTTCTGAACCGCAACACTCGCTGGTCTCCCCGGGTCCCCACGCTGCCAGCAGCACCCACTCTCTCTCTCTCTCTCTCTCTCTCTTAGACGGCTGCTCCTCGCTTCTGTGCGGTGCGACCTTGCGGTGCTGCGCTCCGCGGACCCCCCCCCCCCCCCCGCAGTTCACCGTAGCTCCCAAGCGATCCGAGCAGCTCGCACTCAACTTCGGGCTGCCAAAAAGCTCCTTTCAGGGGGAGGAGAAGCCGCACGCTTCCCGGAGAGCTCCCGGCTCACAGCGCCTAGCCTTCGACTCCAGCCGCGGCACTTCGGGAGGGAAAGAGGGGAAGATTTGGTTCGGGAGGGAAAGAGGGGAAGATTTGGTTCGGGAGGGAAAGAGGGGAAGATTTGGTTCGGCAGATGCCAACCAAACCCAAACCAAACCAAACCAAACCAAACCAAGCCAAGCCGCCTCTCTAGAGAAGTAGCCAGCGCTGTAAAAGGGAATCGAGTCCACGGACAAGCGGGAGGAACCTGGGTTTTTTTCCTCCCGAGGCAGATGTGTGCTCACTGATGGGAGCTTGGGCACCCGAGGCTGAGCACGCTTGGAGCTGTAACATGATACCGGCCTCGCTCCTGCTCGTTCTTCCTCCGTGGCTCTTCCTTACTGTATTTAAAGGAATGTTTTTGTTGCCAGCCTGCCCCGCTCTGTTCCCCTGCTTCCAGCCCTGCTCTTGATCTGTTACCACTTTCTCTCCCTGTTCGCCTCCTCACGGAATCTTTCCGCTTTCCTCGCGTAATCTCCTCGCTTCCCTCGCGTGTGTCCCCCCCAGCCTCTGCCGCTCCAGCCGACCCCTCGCTGCTCACCCCCACGCCACCGGCTCCGCGGCCTCCACAGAGCCGCCGTTCCCTTGGCCATCGCCACTTGACGTGGCGCTGAGCGTTGCTCTTCAACCTGCCAGCGCTGCTAGAACCCGTCCCGGCCCAGCCGGGCTCGCCGGGAGTTTGCTCTGTGTGCCATCGCTGCTCAGCACCCCATTACGCCTTTCTGCTCCCAGCGCCGAGCTGGTCTGCCCTGACTTTCTGTGAGCCATGCTTCAGCCTGATCGTGCGTTCTAGGGGCCCAGCCTCAGAGTAGTGGTACCTCACCGCAGGGGAAGCTGCCTCCTGTCTGCTGCTGCTGAAGGCTCCTCGTCCAGGTTACTATCTAGTGAAGAGGTGAAAGCAGATGGTATCAGACTGCTGCCCAAGATTACTCCAGAGATAAGGAGACACCTACTTATCTGCCACATCACAGGACCAGCGTGGCTGGCATCACAGCCCGTGTGCTTGCATAAGAGACCCTCTGCCCGTAGAGATCACAGAATGATAGAGCAGCCGAGGTTGGGGGGGACCTCCAAAGGTCATCTCGTCCAGCCTTCTGTGAGAAAGGGACTCTAGGTGAGATTACCCGGCACCCTGTCCAATTGCATCTTGAAAGCCTGCGGTGGTGGGGGCTCCGCCACATCACTGGGGGCGTTGTTCCGGCACGTGATTGTTCTCAGAGTAAAACATTTCTTTCGTCTATCAGGGCGGAAACCATTCCCCATACAACTTGCACCCATTGCCCCTTGTCTTCTCCCCGCGTCTCCTCATGCAAAGAGAGCCCCTACCCTCTTTGTAGCCACACGTATACCGGTACAACGTGATCGGGATCTGTGCCAAAGACAGCCAGTTCTCGCTGCTTTTGCAGAGCTCGCTGCTGTGGGCATGGCTGAGGGCTTCAACACATTGCCTCTTCTACATACTGTTTACAGCTATTTGCCCTGGTACATTCTTTAGCTGCGCGATGTAATGTTTATACTTTGTCATCCGTAGCATTTCCACCCTAGAATATCAATTTACAGCCTGGTGCTACAGGGTGTCCTCAAAAAGTGGGAAGTGAAAGGAGGGGAGTTACATAACTGGGCTGCGGCTGCAGAGCCAACCAACCAGCAGGACTGCATCACAGGGATTCCCACCTTCCAAAACATCCTTCCTCTTCCCCAGAAGTTCTGCCACCTCAAAGGCACTTCGCACGTTTAATCTCAAAACCAGAGACCACTCTCACAACTGTGAGGTGCTGCGTGCAATGCCAAAGGGAAACTGGAGGGGTAAAGCCCAGGTATTCTTGAACCATCACGCGGGCAGCTGCTTGACCACCTTCCAGCATGCTCTTTCCTTTAGCGTGCTCACTGTTTCTCTATAAAAGACTGCTGATCCATCAGTTAATCGTATTGAGTAAGTAGCTAAAATTAACTTTTCAATTATTAATGCATGAGAACATATCCGTTTGCCGTGTACATTATTTTAAAGGATTACAGTGTGTACACTGAGTGCCATTAACGTTACATTTTGAAGACAGTAAATTGTATGGAAACCAGGAGAACTGATGGGTTCCTCTACAAATGTCTTTGACAATGATAAAATGTTCTACTGGATTATTATTAAGCACGTGTCTGTACTTAAATTTCTTTATAATAATACATACAAAACCAAGAGACTTCCCAAGTCTTAACAGTATAATATTTTTTCATTTTGTTGTGGGTTCAAAAAAAATAGATACACATGAGTATTGAAAATACTCCTCTGACAAATAAAACCACTAGGAAAGATATGTTTAGTTTCCTAGACTACAGCTGCGTCCTTCAAGACAAAGCTGTAACTGTCATAAAATTGTTTATCCAAAATAGCACATTTAAACTGCTAAGTGTAGAAGTAGCAACACATCCTTTCAATGACAGTGAAGGACATAACTATGATAGTCATCTTCTTTTCCCCTAACTAACAAATCTCTGAAAAAACCCTACAGCATGCCAGATCATGAAAATAACAGCCTAAAATGCCAGTATTTTCTCTAAGAAAAAAAAAAACAAAAAAAAAAAAACCCAAAGAAACAAAACCCAAAACCTAAACCAAAAAAAAGGTGTCATTTTCTGCAAGAGAAAACACACAAGAGATGATAATGGCAATAACATTCTGTGACTGTGTAAACGTTATTCCTGCTCAAGGACAGTCCAAGAAGTAAAGGCAAACATCAGCTCAAAAGCCTTGGCGCCTTCAGGACTTCTATGCCAGGGAGTTGTGCCCAGCAGAAGCTTGTCCTAACTCCCTGTTCTCTTCTTCTCTCAGGTTAGAGATGGCTGATCCCACTGACCTCTGATGACAGAACAAAGACTCCCTGGCCGTGCTCAGAGGGATCCAAGGCGCTGGGCGAGAATAGGACGGGACATGGTTTCCCCCGGTTCAACTGGGCTTAGGATGTCAGTTTATTCTCCAGTTTACCACTCTCAAAATACCAGGAAAGCCCAGAAGTGGCTCTCTTTGCCATTCTTACATTAACGTACGTTTCGTATGGTTTAACGCTTCAGAACAGGCCTGAGATATAAGCAGAATATAGACATTCTCTGTCTAGTTGGTGCTACATTTAAGACTCAAGACCTAATAATAAATGGCTGTTAGAATTCAAGTACAGTGGACTTGGTTTGCTTTCCACAGCGACTTGAACTCTGCAGGGTGACTTTCCTTTTTGGAACACGTCCAAAGGACACTAAGCTCTACAATTCAGTTAGCTCCAAGAGACAGAAAGGTCATTTTAAAGTTTTATTAAATCGACTAATGAAAACTGTCTAATAGATGTGCTGTTTTCTTTATAAACATTCTTAGATTTCATATATCTTTTGAGAACGGGCATAATTTTCTTTTCCATTACGTTGATTTAGGAAATGAAAATCCAATAGCAAAAGATCTGAAGAGAAGAGATCAGAATCTGGCCACTGTTTCAATCTCAAAGGCACTTTCATGAAAGCATTATATGAAAGTCGGCATTCAGCATCATCTTTAAGCAGTAGAGTGCACTGATAAAAGACTTCAGCGATCAAAAAAGGGTCAACATGGCCATTATTACCTAGCAGGTATATAGGAAAAAATGCTGACCAACCTTTGAAATGATAATAAGTTTCTTTTGTCATGGACAAAGCTTAAATAGACAGGAAGTCTTCTATCACATTAGAATTTTAATAAGGCTTAATATGGAAGAAAACCAACTCAAAATTAATATTTCTGTTGCTTTTAGTACAGTTGAAGCAAAAGTTTTGAATATTTTTTTTAAAGCTATACAGAAAAAAATAAGTATTTTTAATGTTTAGATGGGGGAAATGTTCTCCTTCCTTCACGTCTACATCCTTTTCAATTATACTTTTCACTGTATGGTGAAAATTGAAAGCTGAAAGGGGCAAGAAAAGTGCTAAGAAAGAAGCTAAACACGTTTGTAAAAACATTCCCTCAATATAGCCGTATGAGCCAAAGGATACAGATTGTATTTCAATATTCACCAAAAGACTGACGTTTTGAACACTTTGCATGTTTCCCCCCAGTATTCACTCAATTCTAATTTTTTTACCTGGCCCGGAAGAAACTCCATCAAGTACATTGATTTTAGAAGTTTGGATAGTTCATCTTCCGCCCGGTTGTTATTGAGAGGTTTTCTTTAACATTAGCCGAGTATAGAAAGGGCTTCTATAGTGGGTCTCTAAACGACTGGCGACAGAAATAGAAGAGCTCTGGCATGACCATAACTGAATAAGCTCACTGTGTTCATAGATTACATTGTGGAGATCTAGGTTTTGTTGCTAGGTAAGTTATATCTCTATTTACAGATTTTTCAAAAGGCTGAATAGTCAGGGACATTTTGTAATTTGAGATGGAGTCTTAAGCCTCAGTGAGAGAGATGTGCTCTTCCCGGGCTGTGCAAAAGAGAGCAGTTGTAGAGAGGAGAGGGAATTTTAAGAGATGCGGATCATCCAAACAGAAACAGCATTAAAGAGATGAATACATTCAACCCACCCTTCTACAAAAACACATCTGTTCCCAGTGCTAGCCCCACAATTAACATATTGACTGATTCAACATTAATAACTGTAAATTGCTGTATTCTCTCAGTCCTGATAAAACGATAAAGAAAACGGGTACTCTAGGGCATCAAAGATGCTAAGTGAAATGACATATTAAAAGTGTTTTGCTTTTTCTAAATCAAAGTCAGCTGCTTTCCAGATGCATAATAAGTTTTCAACAAGGATGCCAGATAACTTGAGATGGGAAGAAAAATTCAAACCTTTACTGCAATAGAAGGAGATTCAGTTCAAGCTATACTATATATTCTCATTTTTGACATGAGAAATCGGGATTTATTCAAAACATGTAACGCTCATTCACAGCTTTGCCACAGAGGAGGAGAGAACACAACGAGAACTGTGACTCAGAATGAAATCCAGCCACACTACAGTCAGTGGCAAAACTCTTAGGGAGCTTAGCACGACCATGATTTTATCTCAAGTCTTTTCTTGGTTCCTGGGGTGGGGGAGATTGAAATAAGAAAAAAGACAAAAAGAAAATCCTCAATGTCTTAAGTTGCCCTGCATACTGAAGCTCTAAGGAGCATATTATCACCACCGCAGCAGCAGGATCATCAAGCTAGCGTGATCTGAAAAACCAGAAATGTTTCAGTGATGTAAACAAGAAGAGATTACATAGAAGTGGATTCCACCAAACTGAGAGAAGACACACAGCAATCTAGATGTACTGGACCCAAACCAGACATTCCCTCGCTTTGTGCGCTGAACTACAAAAGCAGATCCCGGCATCCTCTGAATTACAATGTACAACACAGCCCTGCAAGGTGTCCGTGTGACTTTTGTTGGGTTGTAGGGTAGGGGTGCAGAGCTGAGGCATGCGTTAGACAGGTTCTCCCCATGTCCTGTGGGCACCACCCGCTCTCTACAGCAGCCAGTTCGTGTCTCACACTGCTCGCCAGTGCAGATCAATGTGAAGTTTTTGAGGGTGTTCCCATCATGGTGCCTTTAAATGAGCAAAATGCAGATATCTAATAGTCAGTTCAAGTCTGGACTGGATTCCTTGTATTTAGACCAACATTTCCAAAGGAAGTCATATTTTGCTTTCCCGGTGCAGGAACTACCAAAACAATTGCCAAACCCAAACAAGCGTGCACTGCATTTTCATCTAAATTAATCCCTCCCCATAAAGTTGTAATCTCTTACAAAGTCTCCTTAGCTAATTAAGCCAAACCTTTCTTGGAAATCATCTGGCAGGGGGAGATTCCCCTGCTCCATCCCTAGGAAGCAGTGGGTAGGCTGCTTATGCGGCGTATTGAGAACTGGCATTAAAATACAAGTTGTGTCTGCAGTGATTTAGAATTATATTTTCCACATGTCTTGTCTAGTTATTCAACTATATGAGAGGAGTAAGAAGTCAGTCTCCTGTCTAAATTACTTACTTTTGTTTGGAAAAATATTTAGTCATCCAAGGAGAGAACATGAGAATGACTCTAAGGCTTAGCAGTTGGCACACCCTTCTAGGACACAGGAGACCTGACTTTCACTCTCCAACGTAAGAAATGTCTACTATGTACTGTTTTAACTCTTCCTGCTCTTCTCAGTTAATGATTTAATGCAAAGCTGTTTTAAAAAGACATACTGAACGAATCTAAAGCCAGAATATCATCCAGTTTGGGGAGAGGGTAGATCTCCTTGAAAGGGTATCTTATTTGAAGCAAATAAGAGATTTCAAACTATGTTCTCTCCAGCTAGTCCGGGTCATCCAATGTAACTGCAAGAATAAAATGAACAGATCTGACATCTTTTCCTGATATCTGCACTAGTCTGAATCTGATAGGCATGCTTAGAGAATGGCTCCATCAGCAGGGGCCACATTCCTCATTTGCAGATCCCGACGGGACTAGCACTTCGGATTGTCTGGCCAGAAGTAGGCATTTACTATATCCTTATTATAAAGAAAAACTTGGAGGACAAATGGTTCCCTGCAATATACAGCCTTTGTTAAGAGAGCAATCTTTCAAAACAGGAAGGACTGCCCTGTAGCTCCTATCCTCACAAAACACAGATCTCTCCTCTCGGAACTATGAAGGCTGTTCTTTATCAAAGGACATCCTTTCCATCATTGTCAGATGTATGCAAATAATCTGCATATATTCCTAGTGTGATTTGTAACATTCTTGAGAAGCGAGTTTTGGATTGTTCATTTGGCTATCAAAGAGTGTAGAGTTACTAAGGTCAGGTTGCCCCTTGTTTTCTTCTGATGCTTTGTCAGATGTGAAGTAGAAAAATGGAGTTGTAATACAACGCAGTAGCCCACATGTTCATCTTCAGCAGCAGTGTAGGTCCACTGGCAGTAAGAAGGCCAAGAGAGTCTCTCAGGAGCTACTGCAGCAGCTGAGAGGAGATCCACTGGTGCTCCTCGGGAAGTTCTTACCATCTGTAGCTAGAAGTTTGGGGCAGGCAAGCTTATCACTGATAGCCTAAGATTTAGCTATCACTTATTCTACTTTTCTAAACTTAGTAGCATAAAGATGCACTTCTGCCTAATACCATAAGCCATGTGGACCTCGGAAAGATTAGTGAAAGTGAACAGAAAACATCTTTTCTGCACAGACTTTCAGGACAATTACACCTGCCAGGCAAGATCCATTCTTTCTCCTTGACCAAGGACCTTTCTACCATACGCTACCTCGTGAAGATATAGACATGCTGCTGGCTGTCAGAAAGGCCTCATCAGGACTGGGGCTCCATAGAGGAGCCTCCCTTGAAGCAGGAACACAGCTCCTCTGTGAGTGCATGCCCACCTCAAGGCTGTGGGTACTGTTCTATGCAGCCCTTGTTTTAAGATGACAGATGACATTTCTGGTCTTGCATCGATTGCTTTGCAGATTCTCCCTCCCCTCCTCAAAGATATGGTGATCCTCTTATACTGGTTATTGTTTGGGAGGCATTTGAGCTGACCTTTATTTCACCCATGCCTCGGGGATGAGATCATTTAGAAAATGGCATATCAAAAAAAAAAAAAAAAAAAAAGAAAGCCAAACAAAAAGAGTTCATTCTGTGAACCACAATGGGGTGACGATACAGCAGGGATATTTACAGCAAATCAATGAATCTGTCTAATTACTATCCACTAATTTGGAGGATTTGGTTCTACAGTGGGAGGTAGGCTACTGGTGGATTGTTCCTCCCTCTTTAAGACCTAGAGCGACATATGTCATATTGTGAAAATGTGATACAAAAATTGATTCTAAAAAATTTCCCTCAGATTACTCACCAGGAAGCAATTGGAGTCAGGCCAGGAGCAGATGGCAACTCAAAAGGCAATCCTCTCCCTCCTCAAGAAGTACTATTACTTTGTACTTCAGTAGCAGTATCGATCTGAGAAACCTGCTGCCTTTTACACACAGTAACAAATGTAATTTTATAGTGCCCTGGTAGTAAAGTGAGTAGGATTTCTCTGCTTTAGCATGTGGGGGAACCGATGTATGTGGAAGTCAGGTTTACACCATAGCCATGACCAGAGTTTTTCAAGACATCCCATTCTCCATCTGAAGAAAAATCAGCATCTCTAAAATCCCAGCATTCTGCCGCAAGCTTGGCACCCAAGCATCAAGCACATGAAATTAAGGGATGCTAATTAGAGGCAGAGGTAAAACCATTGGCAAAAAGAGACTTTCCCAAGTCACAAAAGAAAGTATGCAGCAGGACCAGGGCTCAGAGCGGTTCAGTCCTGGGTTGAGCAGTGTAGGCTCACCCCCTGAACCCACAGGGAGTACCCGGCTACTCCTGAAACTACTTGCCAACACAAAGCGCCTCTTGGACAAGTTAAGCACTTGTTTAAAGTGGAAATGAAATTCTGAAAGCAAATACCAGCCAGGCATTATACCCTGAAGCACAGCAGGATGCAGAGGCCCTGCTGAGATGGTGGAAGTCTCCACAGACAGGCAGTCAGTTTGCTTCCCTAGTCAGGGCTGAGCAAACTCCTTGGTAATGAAGGAAACATTTTTACAATGGAAAAAGCAGGAAGATTTTCCTACTTCTTACACTGATACAGTAACAATGAAGTCATGTTACGGAAATGGGAAGAATTTTGGCCAAAATGTTGGTGGATGGTATAAATGAGTTAATTTGAGAGTGGGATTTGAGAGCCTGCATACTTCTAAGACCCTATTCTATATGCAGTGAGGTCAAAAGCAAAACCCTCCAGCGTGAACAATGTTGGGCACACAGCAGACAACTCTGCTGTAAATTACAGTACAGATCTTAAGTAGGTATGAGCTCTCTGTAGAAGTGGAGCTCCAAAACATGTATCAGCCAAACATTATCTTCAAGTGTGTGTGTTATGAAGTTTGCATGGTTTGCAAAGCACACAATAGCGCTTAAGTAGGTTGGGGAACTTTGGCATGATCTGAAGTGGGGATTCAGCTCACAAAGATTTTGATTCATGCTTATGGAAGGGTGATTTCTCAGGGGTTTTTGAAAGCTGACTCTTTCAAAACAGAAATTCTTCTAGAATGATCTTCACCATGTAGGTTACCAAAAGAGAAAAAGAAAGCTGAACCAATGGCAAACCACATAAGAGATAAAAAAATACAAGTTCCTGGAGAGGCAAATCCCTTTTTTTCTACTAGCAGTTGAGAAAGTTACTATGCAAAGAACAAATATAATTTACTTTAAAAGAAAAAAAAAAAAAGAGATGTTTTGCTTAAAAAGATTGAATTAATGTATTAACCTGAATGTATTACAATGCTGACACTCATAAACTGACAGGCTACTTTCAAGAAAGCAGGCTGTATTATATGCCAGGATGTAATTTTTGGTCCCAGTGAGGTCAAAGTGCAAGTTCAAGGCTTGATTTCTTCATCTCTAAACTCTGCAACACATAATGTAGAGTTATAGTTTGTTTTAATTGTTTACATACTAATATTTTAATTGTTCTTTATTTCTAGGAAATTAAAGTGAGATGGGTTTTTATATTTTTTTTTCACAATTAAAGCCTTCCCACACATCGAGGCAAGGAGGTAGAGCACCTTTCCATTGTCGTGCATGGACTGACCAAATGTTAAGAAACAGCAAGAAATAGGAGTATTTCTTCAGGACAGTAAAACACCACCTGACTGTTAAGTTTTCAGAAAACAGACATTAACTGACCCTAAAATATTAGTACTGAACCTTGTGGTCTGGTAGCCCCAATATTTGCAGGTGAAAGATCCATTCACTCAGATGTGTAGAGCACCGGCTGGGGGAAATGGTCCTCAACATCAGAAAATGCAGGTGTCCGGTATCACATCAGAACCATACATGGCTATATAATTTCAACATCATGTCGCAGGCATTCCTGCTGCATAACCAAGCATGAATATCTCCAGGAAACACCAGGACCTGTATCGTATGATAGAACTGAGACCAAAGTGCATACAGGAAAGAGAATGAGAGGGAACAGACTGCTCACGCTGGATATGTGGCTGAAAACACACGATGTGGCCAATGTGATACCTATAGGATGTGCATCCGTGCTCTGGGGATTGATTAAAAGCACGACATTTTTGAGTCACGCCATGTCACAGCAAAGCAAGGATCAAGTTTAAGTACAAGGCTGCTGGTGCAAAACAGAGCCAATGTGGAACTGGAGTGCACAGTGAAACCCGTGCTTTGATGGACATGGGACTTTGTTCCTTTAACAAATAGCATTCACATACTCAGACACCCTTCCAGCCTATATTATTTGCGACATCAGCATATTCAGTGTTACTTACACAAAGGAAGTAAGTAAATTGTCTTCCATGACCAGCAAAAATCCCAGTCTTCCTTTCCTCTTGAAAAATACAGAAGCAAGTAAAGAGCAACCCAACATCCTAAGTTCCATTATTTATATTACAACAGTTCCCAGGAACTCTGATTGCACAATAGAAAGTCATTGTGCTGGTCAAACAGTGGAAAACATTTCATTAGCTGATTGAGCTATTAGCCAATCTCCATCTTATTAGGTGCACCCCATCATTGAATACCCCGTAATTGAACTTGACCTTGAATGCAATCATGAGAAGTCAAGCTGTTCTCACTTTCTCTA
Source organism: Actenoides lindsayi (assembly GCA_025331215.1). Classification (NCBI taxonomy): domain Eukaryota; kingdom Metazoa; phylum Chordata; class Aves; order Coraciiformes; family Alcedinidae; genus Actenoides; species Actenoides lindsayi. Next base: position 11,398 of record WTSP01012193.1, read on the forward strand.
GCAATGGAGTTTTGCAATGTAGCTGCACTGCTGCAAACTCACAATGCAAACACTAGATTCTGTGTTAAATAGTGCCTTGGATGTATGACGACGCTGGCATATGTTCAATCTGCCCCTGCTTGCTGTCTATCAATCCTAAGGACCTCTGATAACAACAGAACTGTCGGGGACAACTTGGGTAATCAGGCCACTAACCTTCTAATTACAGGTAGTCATGGCAGGCAGAAACTCTGAATACTTAAGGACTCCTCTAATTCATCTTAAGAAATTCTCCTACTTAGCATGCAATCCCTTTCATGAGCTTATTAAGCTACATGCTAAAGAAATTTGAGTTACTTCTCTCCCCTGAATTCCTCCCAATTAGAAAACTCTATCAGAATTGCAATCCTCAGGTAGTCTGCAGCCATCTTCTAATTTCCAGCCTAAATATATTCACAGCCAATCTTATTTCCTTCCTGCCACCATTTGTCTGTCTGGTCTATTTGTGACTCAGTCCCTAGTCATGACTCACCAGTGTGAAAGATAAGATTCGTGGCTTAGCGAGTGGCCTAATTGCCCAAGTGATGATTATATTAGAAATGCTCAAAAGGAAACATGTGAGTGCTGTTCTTGAAGTCCAATTAAGGAAATATCTAAACAACTCTAAATAAAATTTTAAAAATCCATTTGACCTGGAGTTTCCTTGATAAATATTTATGCCATGTTTTCTAATTACTGCAGCAATTTTCTCTCTGATCCTGTTGTTCAACATGTGTACAAGTAAAAAAAGGCAAGGCAGTGTTGACTACACGATTGCACTACCTTGCTCTGTTTCCTCAGCCCCCAGTTGTGGGACTGACCAGCTTTCATGGTGTCCTTGCTAGACTGCGATTCAGACGATCTCGGTAGAGACAAGGGTACGTGGGCAACTTGGCAGAACAGCTGGAAAAAATGGCAAAAGTTATCCCCGAGAGAGCATGTTCTGGCTCTGGTTCATCAGCTCTGCCCCATAATGGTCCAGCTGGAATTTCAGCTGCTTCTGGATGTTGGGATAACAGCAGTGGACAATTGCATTTTTTTTTTTTAAAATGCACTTAGATCTCAGTCCTGCAACGCACTAATCATGCTGGGATTGAAGACTTTGCAAGAGCAAAATTAAAAGTCACCGCCTGTCTGGAGAAGGGCATTTTAGTAGTCATTAGGTTTTTATTATTGTTGCAGGAGAAAGTAGAGGCTTTAATGACAGATGAGATCTCCGTTGTTCTCAGCACCATAAAAAGTCAGGACAAACGGCCAGGTTTTGCCCCAGAGAGACTTACATTTGGTGGAGAAATAGAAACCATTTTCTTGGAAGATGCTATCTTGTTTTGTGGCAGTCTATCAAATCCCAGTTTCAGCTTTGCTATCCACACCATCTATTTCATGGATGTTATTTTGGGCTCAGTCCTCAGCTGGCACAAATCAAACATCGTGCTATGTAAGTCAGACGAGTTGTGCTGATTTATGCTTGCTGCGTCACTCCAGTGAAGACAATGAAGTTACACCAACTGACATCAGCACGGGATCTGGCCCTCGGAAGCTGTCAATGCCATTTAGCGCCACTCTTCTGTTTCCTCTTCTTCCTTAGTGCAGAGAGATTATTCTGTCTGACTGCAACCAGGAGCCAAGTGAGACTCAGCTCCCCTTCCTGCACCCAGCCTCCTCCCCAGCTCATTAACTCCCGGAGGAATGGGGGATGTGGGAGGGGAGAAGATCCGGCCCTTTAGAGGTGGTTCCATTTATAAATATTGACTTTAATGTTAATTTCATGTAGTTGCTTGTAAAAGTCTTCTAGGCTGAAGCAGAAGGCACACTGCAGATGGCAAGGATATTTTTCACAGTTTTTATGGTGGATAACAATATACTTGACATTTTGCTCATTAAATGTGAGCCCTGGTATGTGAGTAAACACGCTAGGCATCTGCGCTCTAAAATTACCAGTGTGAAAAGCAACAACTCGAATGTTTCAGTCAATAAATGTACAGCACAGAAGCAATATTCAGCAACTTTCTGAATGCTGCGTGCAAGGCAAGGACTGAGTTTGCAGTATTACATGGAACACTCTAGAACCAACAAAGAAGAAAGAACATCCTGCTTTACAGTCCGTACTTCGCAGGGGGACGATTGCGTCCAAATATCTCTAAAGCCAGTGTAAAGACCTGGTAGACCACAGCCATCAACCTGTGTTTCTAGAAGAAATAGCGTGTGTATAGTCAAGCTGCAAAACTACATCAGAAAGATAAGAAGGTAACCAGAATGAGCTCAAAAGATGGCAGATACGGTCTATGGAGGAAAAGGCAGCTTGCCATTGGAAAGAACAGTAGACCAGGACAAGAAGGGGCAAAAGGACAGTATGACCAGTTGTGATGAGTGACCAACCAGTAGGAGATCAAAGAGAAGAGGTGCCATGGAACTGGTTCTTCTCCTTTCCACCACAGGAAGTTTTCTGCTCCCCGTCTTTGGGTTTTGACACATACTCAAAGAAATGAAAAAGAGGAAGGATGAAAACTCCTATGGAAAGAGGAGCTGGAAGGCAAGATAGCTGTAAGATCTTAAGCTAGTACACGCTTTTTACTTGTTTTTTAAACATTCTGGAGATACGACCTTGAGATGGCAACTCTGAGCAGTAAATATGAAATAAAACATAACTAGAGTAAAATAAAGTCTAGCTTAGGACATCTTGTGATGTTCACAAATCCTTGCTCTTCCAGAAAGCCATAACATGCAGGCAAAAACAGCAAGTTTAAATTTAAAAAATAAAGACTGTCTATATTGGAATAAGAGGAAGACTTGTGTCTCGTAGTTTTATTCATGGATTTAGTATGTGTTTTGGCACATTTCTTTCTGAGAAGACAACAAATTTGTTACTTAATTCTGTATGATGGAAATGAGTGTAAAGAAAATGAGACTCACCATATGAGATGGTGATTTATTTTAAAAAGATAAGGAGGATTAAGGTAGTGCTAACTCCTCCATTATCCCCTATCCCTCACAGCAGTTTTGGCCTATACAACGTGGTTTTTTTATTTCCCAATACACATAGATGTCCGCTTCCTTTTTTCACTCCTTCGTCTTCCCTCATGCCTCTTAATGAAGCCTACTTTCATCCCAGTGTAAAATTACTTTCTTTGGCAGTTACTGTTCAAGTCACGTAACTTTTCTTCCTCTCCTTCCAAAATAAAACTCCTTGAAATGTTTTATTACCTGCAGGGAGCCAGCTTTTTGGTATAACCACATCAAGATTTTAGAGACAGTTATAAAATGAGAAGACTTGAAAATTAAGCTGAAATGGGAGCTCTGGTATCACAGAATGGTATCACAAAATCACGGAGTGGTAAGGGTTCGAAGGAACCTCTGGAGATCATCTAGACTAACCCCTCTGCCAAAGCAGGCTCACCTAGAGCAGCTTGCACAGAGACGTGTTCAGGTGGATCTTGAAAGTCTCCACAGAAGACTTGACAATACTATTCTTGACCAGAGTAGAGGGTAGTGTAAACTGAAATGGTGGATAAATTCCTGTTAATAAAAGTGGAAGTGAGATCAGATCTATAACTGACCAAACTAAAAGGGACTGGATGGATTTTACTCAAAAAAAGTAAACATTCAAAGTCTTTGTACCTTTAGACCCATCTAGTCACCCAGTTTAAGAATCCTCATGCTCAGAACACATGCATGCTTTTTTTGTTGGTTTTTGGTTGGTTGGTTTCGGGTTTTTTGTTTGCTTGTTTGCTTATTTTGTTGTTTGGGTTGGTTTTTTTTTTATTTACAGAACAATGAGACCCTGAATGAAAACGAAACCAACCAACCAACCACATTCTGGATTTGTTACAGAATAGTTTTAGCAAGTGACAGTCTCACACATCACACTTGGTAAGATCCAAAGAATTACTGAAATCTAAGAATGGGGTAGAGTTAATTTGCATAATAAACTGTACATGAAAACATCTTGATATTTGAGAGCTTGTCCCTCTCTTCTTGCTTACTTCTTTTTCAGAGGAAGGCCCCAACTCTTTTATATGCAATATGAAGGCTAACAGGATAACTACCACACTCTAGTTATGAAATACACATCACAAGATCAGTCTGATCAAATCTGATGGAGAAATGGCCACCATACATGGTTAGACAGCTGTATAAATGTCTATGTTGAAGTGTATGACGTCCTAGAACCTGACATCGCCTTCTTAAAAGGTGTGTGTAACAAACAGTAAAAAACAGAAAAAAGGATGAAGGGATCAAACATGTAGTTAAATTAAAAAGACCTCAACACTGAACTGAGACCCACTAAATAGATATACATTAATTCAGTCATACATTTTTTTCCATGGGTCTGATATTTCCTCATGCAGTAGTGTGGATTTGCAGTAGTGTGAATTGCACCTCTGAAGATTGCATTGAAATCAATCACACAGAATCCATTGAAAGAAAATAGTTTTCCTTCCCTGTCCCCATGAGGCTCAGGAACCATCACGTAGGTCCCCCAAAAACCTATAGGAACATCTCATAGTACAGGTATTATACAACTTTTGCCAATTCAGGCTGAACGGGGATTAATCCGGCTTCTGTTTTGTGTTATGTAACCAGTATCAGGGAGTTAAAGCAGGAGAATTTGAGGAGTGGAAGAAACACACCATCGGTTCCCTATTTGTAAATATGCCAGTGCTGCTCCAGTGAGCAATCCCTGCACCTGAAGTAGCTCTGGAAGGCAGGAGGTGTTACGGCCTCTTGCCTAAGGAGGGTTTGATGTGAGGAAGGGCGACAGGATTTGCGTGTGCTGTCCCATTTTCCTATAAATGCTCATGATCAGTTTGTTATGATGAATGATCTGTTCCCCTGTTAAATGCTATCAGGCCACAAATACTCATCCAGCTTGGAATTAATAAGTTCACGTGTTCATTATTGATATATTTCTTAGCTGACACTGGGGTGTTCACAGCATGAGACATTTATTCCTTACAGGTAGCAGCGAGAGATTTCCAATTATTCCTAACAAGCAGACTTGACATTATGACATAGTTTCTCTGATTTAACAGAAACTGTGAGTAGTAAGCTGAGGCACCCGCTCTGCTTTTGTTGAAAAGAAAACCTAGACACTTGTTAGGCAGAACTGCAGAGGTTTTGCGAACTATCAAAAAACTGGACATGCTACTAGTACGGTCTTTAAATAGTAAATATTACTTATATCCCTAGGATCCTGAGAAGCCTGCACAGCATCTTGTCAGTATTGTGCTGTGGTGTGCTCTGACATAACAGCGAACCTGAATAAAGCAACTCCTTTGGTGAGAAAGTGTTTCTGAGAGCCCAGAGTCTTGCTCAAGTTGCCACCTTAAACATATCGCCAAATATCAGTTGATACAGGATTACCACTTACCAGCCTGCAACAAACCCAGGGTACTGCAGCAGCTTGAAATGCCTCCCCAGAACAATAGACGCATCTTCTGGGTCAGGATTTCTGGGGCCTGATGTAATAATGGAAGAGAGATGATCTGGCATCAGAAGTAAACAGTGAACTGGCATCCATTCCTGAACACGGTAAGCATGTGTCCTTCATCCATACCAACACCACTCCTCCAACTTGCTGGTGGGAAAAGGTTGTCTCTGGAGCCACACAAAACACATCTGGTGCTGGTTTTCAAAAATGCCTTATTTTTCTCACCTGTGATGCTTTTTCCAAGGCTGCAGTCAGGTGAGGAATATCAACACACCACCAGCCCAAAGGAAGGGAACAAGAAATGATTGGTGTATCTAGGACAGGTGGTGTATACATCGTACTGTTGAATCAAGTATGCGTAAGGACTCTCTCATACTGAATATGCACCAGCTAGATGCTTTTTCATAGATAAATATCATCAGTATGTATCATGGACATTCATTTTCCTCTACCTGGAAGGAAAATGCCTTTGGAGTTTCTGGACAGAGAATTGCCAATTCCGTGGAAGTATTTAGTCTTGTTAGAAAGTTGACCTAGTCTGCTATTTTTCAGAGTTCCTGAAGAGAACTGCACTGCAGGTCTGGTGGCACTTAGCACCTGGCCGACTGGACCGTTGGACATAGCAGTGATGGTACTGGATCAGACCAAGGCCCAACAGCGCTGTCCCTACCCATGAATATGGCCAGGACATGGGTACTTACGGGAGGACATAGCAGCAGTGCAAATGCAAATTGTATTTCCTTCAGTAGTTCCCTGTTCTCCAGATTTTGTGCCTGAGGGATTCCCCGCATCAGACTTACTTTCTTTTAGTTTGATGTATTTGCCAATCAGTTTTTGAACCCATACGATTTTTTTTGGTCTTCAAAAAAATGTTGTGATTAAACTGAGGAACTGCTTATTACGAGTTGCATAACGTAGTATCTCTGTCGATTTTAAACCTGTTGCCTGACGTTCTTTTTCGATAGCCTCGGTTATTATATCAGGAAAGAAATCAAGCACCATTCCTTGCCCGCCTGCCCTCTGCCCTCTTAGTGTTCTCTTTGAAAGGAGATGGCCTTTGAGGGGTGGATTGTGAGACGTTAGCTCTGCTGCATCCCTCTTCTGTTCAGGCCTTCCTGCGCTGCCTGAAACATTTTGCACCAGTCTGCCCGTGGTGAGAGAGGCCTCTTATCCACCTTCACTTCCTCTGCACAGCTACTTCTTAATTTCACATGCTGGGAAAAGATAATCGTTCTAACCAGGCAGAGCCAGAGGAGGTGTTATGGGAAAAGAGGAGAGGACAGGAGGGAAGAAAAGAGCAAATTTCAGAACGTGTGCCAGAAATGGGAAAATCTTAGCGCAGTCTCCCTCTGAGGCGCTTTCTGTAGAGCAAAGGTAAGTTGGAGGGAGTGCAGCAGCTCCTTTCCCTAACTCAGGCTCACGGCTGTGGAAAGAAGCGCTGCAAATGCATCAGAGGTTACCAGCTCCCATCATGGACTTTCTCTGCTCATGGTACCCAAAGAGAGTGTCTGGAATAGGTGTCCAGGGAAAACTATGTGAGATGTGTAGCCTGCAGGGAAGCACAGGACATGGAGGGATGAAAACAGGAACAAAAGCATCCGCGCAGATTTGCCTTGAGGTCTGCACCGTGCGAGGACTTGTGGATTAAAGGAGGATGTGGGTTAAGCCGTGTCTCTGAATGAACTTGCTCTCTTCACGGAAGTTACCACCACTCAGAGCAGAAAGCAGCCTTTCACTGCAGGACCTGCTAGGTCTACGCTGACCTACTGCCAAGCCAAAGCAAACAGTATTCCCACAGGCCCCTCCGTGGTACGTGAGGGGTACAGTTTCAAACCTTCCCTGCTCCAGTATCACTGGAGCTCCGCTGCCACCATCCAATCGGGCTTTTGGCCCAATATTCAGCCTTCAGCTCTTTAAAGAAGGTGAGTTGTCATTGTGCCTACCCAGTGCAGGCAACCCTTTTTTTCCCCCCTCTGTTCTCCTCCTGTTCCCTCTCCCTACTGCAGCCATCTCCCCCTTGTCCCCTCAGCTACCAGAGCTCACATAGAGGGCATTGTTAGTTACACTTTACAGGGGGTGGAAAGCACTAAATCAGAGGTTAGGAAAATAAAGCTCTTACCCTGCAGCAATCAGAGGCAGGCAATCCTTCACCACCGAAACACAGCATGTGCAGTGGTGCATTTTAGCTGGATCCCAGGGCACAGAAATATTTACAGCTCTCGATCCTAAATTATATTCGCATCCAATATCTTGGATTTTCATATTATTCAAACATAAAACTGTCACCATGTACATTTGGGGCTTAAATTATGTAGAGATGATATTTTATTGCATAGAATTTGTTTGCATCTCTGTGGAAACCTGGCAGCCACCCCACTGACGAAGTCCAAAGGGGCAGTGACAATTTAGGAAAAAAGCTGAGAAACAATCCAAGAAAACAAGCTACATATGCTTCGTTATCTAATTACCTTTTGTAATATTGGAGAAGAAAAAAATGTGGGAGCAAGCATGATTAAATAAAAACAGACCTTGAGCAATTTAAACGATAGACCAAGCAGCAGCATAGGATATTTTCACAGGAATTGACCTTCACCCTGATTAGTTTTCTGTTTGGGGTAGAGCTAACTCAAATATGGGATTGCATAAGCTACCTGCAAGTGGTAGCACTTCAACCTGGGGGAAAAAAACGACTCGTTGTTGCCGCTCCTGTGCAGCTATGGAGCAGGTAAAGACAGGTAGCTGTGGTGGCCTGGCTTTTTGGTGAGCAGGAAAAAGGCTTCAGAAGCTTAAGACTTGACTGTGCCTTCTCCTCCCGTGCTAGCTGCAGAGGTGTGCACACCTGGATATGCAGTTGCAATGTCTCCATGACCTGCTTGGGTTGGAAGGAGCCGTGATGAGGGAGAAGGTAAGGTGAGAAATGGTGGTGACAGGCCCTTCCTGACCTCTCCAGGTGCCACAGCAGCAGCCTGCAGAAGACATGAGCTCAAACACCTCTCCCTTGGCATAAAGGATCGGTGTGGAAAGAATAGCTGCCCCTAAATGTGACCTCACCTCACAAGCAGCACAGCTATTCTCCTGCACATGGCAGAACCCTATCTCTGAAGATGTTCTCAAGTCATTCAGGGGGCAAACTTGCTGTCAGCTCCTGGGAGCTGTGTGCCAGACTACATGTCTTTCACTTCTGTATTTTATCTGAGCTGGCATATCATGCCCAATGTGAATTTTGACGGGAAATAGCTCTGCATAAAGAAAAAAAAAACAAACTCTGGGAACTTCATTATGACTGGACTTTGATAAAGTACAAAAAGAAAAAAAAAAGCAAATGAGACAGATAATGTCTAAACACCTCTCAACAACATTTCCTCCAGAGCAATAGAAAATTTTGCTAGCTGATGTTAATTTTCCTGCTTCTGTGGGAGAAGTGAAAAAGGCATGCTGAAAGTGATATTTTTGAGATGCCACTAATAAAAATGCAGCATAAAAGTAGCACCTTAGTTCTGTGTTCCTGATCGAGAACACACTTTTTTAGCTCAGGTTTTCCTGCCTCTACAATCTGTGCACACAGCTATCACCAAATCCACAATCTGGATTTTGGAGACTAGCATAGGTAGCCTTTAGCAAGGCCGATTAGTTTGCCAAACTACACTTCATGCAACCGAGTTGTCCTAGTAGAGATCCAACTTCTTGCTTTTGCCCTCAATTTTACTGCTGGGTGGACCAAACAAACAGATAAACAATTGTCTTGCTGGCATCCTCATGGGTCATGAAGGGGACAGGATACCCAGGAGGCCAGATGCTACAGACCTGCTTGGAAACTCTGTATGTGCTGATCTGGGCCACCCTCTGACTGAGGTGCCCATTAATCTTCACTGGAAGAGGTTGTGCGAGATGGAAGCCCATCCCGAGCGACTCTTCTCCTATCCTTCCTCCTGTGCATTTGGGAGAAGCAATTTAGACAGTGCACTGCCTGCCAGCAATTGTCCATGTCTTGCACGGTGCATATCTCAGCTTCTATTTTCTGCACGTGTTGTGTCTGGAGAGGGATAGGATAGGCATGAAAACGCGCCCTGGGTAGCTAGGGTAAAGCACGAGGAAGGTAGCTGGTGGTAATGGATGGCACCAAAATTCAGGTGGAATATTTTAAGCACGTGCTTATTGAGCCTTCTTCCTATGCTCTGTGTAACTAGTTCTTTCTGAGGGCAACTGCAGGCATTTCTCCTGTTCTCAGCTGCCGGTCCTTTTGCGTGCAGCCATAGCCTCCTCAGATGCCACCTTTCTGGAGAAGTTCTCTTCCTCTTCCCACCAGCCTCCCACCCTCCCAAGCATTCCTGCTGAGCGCCTCCTGGCTCCCCACCATTTCTATTTCGAGGGTGGAAGGCTCCCTTCTCAACCCCCCCCCCTCTCCCACCTTGAAGGTGAGGTTTTTGAAGGGACAGGAGGCTACGTGAGCTTCCCTCCGCCTCTGCTGCACCCTGCAGGACCAGCGCCGGGCAGGGCGGATCTGGCAGCTCCCCGGTGCTACCCCGCACCTTCTCCCTGGCGCAGAACGCCGGGCTCGCTGCAGAACCAGAGCATTTCCACGTCTGCTGCTCTGCGCTTCCCTTGCTTTTCCCCAGAATCAGCGTAACTGTGGGGGAGGGAGGCCCAGAAAAAGCACTCCCTTCCAGGCGGAGGATTTGCAGGCACTTCGTGCTTTTGTTATATAAAATTTTAAGAGTGGATTTGCAAATACTGAGCGCTGATGTCACATCTACAAAGGTGGCGAGGCTCTGAGAGAAGAGCTCTGGGCCAAACACACGCCAGGGTGAGAGAGGAAGGGGGAAGGAACGTGCGCAAATCTATTAAGCGTCTTGTGTTATCTTCCATTAGTATTTGCATGTAAAGCACATATATTTGTGAAGTGTAAAACCCCAGTAAAGGAATGACCTCAGTAAGATGTCTCTAGATGCATATTTATTTTTTTTAAAGAGAGTACATAGTCATAAAACTCTCCAGCCAATTTTTTATTATTATTTTCTTAGACTGTCAGAGCATTTCTTTGCAAAATGAGCTAATAAAACTAAGAAAACTGATGACACTGGTGCTTGGACAGCTATCAGAGGAAAAAGAATAAAGTATTAGTGTAGGGAGAGAACTGAAACACTTCCAGAACTCCATTAACAGAATAAGAAGTGGTTTCAGAGAAGATGAGCTTCTATATTAGGAAAGCTTTACTTATTTCCTCAGAGATTCTGCCAGTCCCATGGGAGAAAGAAAAGGCAGTGGTGGGGGTAGGAGAAGAAGAGCAGCAAAGAGGCAGGAATTGAAAGGATGGTGTGGAGAAAACACTTTGCCACTGCTTATGCAGGATAAAAAAGGGATCATGGCTGAGCACGAGAAGAGCTTTCTTTAAGTAGCACCTGCCACACGATTCTCCTGTGGCCTCCCAGGACTGGGACCAGATGGGAGACAACAGTTTTTGTCCCTCAAGTCAGCGGTGCAGCCTGAGCACAGAGGGATTACACCACCCACCTACTCACACCCACGGCACGGCACAAGCACGGCAGCCAGGTTGTGAAGCTGCAGAGAAAGTGCACACACAAATACGCTTACACACACACATGCATATGCACACACATGCACACACATACACACACATGCACATGCACACACGCGCAGGCTAACACACCCGCATGCACACACCAGCGCCCTCTTGACGCCGGGGGCGGGGGCGCGGGAGCAGAGAGAAACGGAGTTG
>WTSP01012196.1:0-11916 GCA_025331215.1 Actenoides lindsayi
AGGTGGTGGAAGCCCCATCCTTGGAAGTTTTAAAGACCAAGCTGGATGGGGCTCTGAGCAACCTGCTCCAGTGGGAGATGTTTCTGCCCAAGGCAGGGGAGTTGAAGCTAGATGATCTTTAAGGTCCCTTCCAACCCTGACAATTCTATGATTCTATGAAAGCTCAAAAAACCTCCAAAACTTTCCCCTGAGACTTCAGGAACCATATTACTAGCAATTTGCCAGCCAAACCTGCCTATTAGGCAAGTGTGTACTTAAGAATATTTTCTATGTGATAATAGATGCTTAGTAATTGACACTTTTGCTCTTCCTCTCTTTTGTGAAAAAAAAGTCTGGCTCTTTTTTGTCTTAGAGCAGCAAGTGTTACTAAGGTTTTGTTATCTCTATGGGATCCTCAGACTCAATGTTACAGATAAGAATTTTCTTTTTATTTTAGATATTCACATATTTTTCCTTTTCAAATATTATCTTCATATAAATATTACGAGATATAAATTATCTTCTCAGAAAATGTACTTAAGTATGTAAAAATGTTTTTAATATTCAAAGTAATTGAGCAATGTGTGGTGCCAACACATGGTTAAAATCTTTTAGACCTAGACACAAGGTGGTAGTATCAGCCTTTAGTAATAGGGTGGCATTAATTTTAGTTAATAGCCTTTGTTTCTCCTTCTCTCCAAAGAAGGGCTAGAGAAAATCCTCATAATTTGATTTTGGTCCTGCTAAAACTCAGTATATATTCAGTGCAAATTAAATCAAAGTAAGGACCTCCATCTTTCCCAGCAAGCTAGAGGAATTTTTTCATTTTTCATAAATTCTGAGGATATTGAAGACAACAGTGAAAAAAAAGGTAGTTTCAGACAAACAGATTGTCTTAAAGGTACTGTGTTTACCATGAGATATGAATCATGTATCTCTATCATTCTGACAACTTAACAAGTCCTGGATAATTTGCTAGGAATCTGCAGACATCTTAGTCTATAGAAATCTCAAAAAGAACAGTTTATATGAAGACACATAGTCTAATAAATCCACTACAAAATAAAGGTTTTTTTGTCTGCATTTCAATTATTTGTCCAAAAATTGATGATGCAGATAATGCTTACCCAGCCACTCACTGTGTGTATGTATGTGTAACATAGGATAATATGGTCTAATTGGTCTAACTGTCATGAGTTTAGATTTCCTTCATTACTCATATGACATGGCTACAAATCAGAAGTACCAGGTTATCCCAAATGAATGCCAATAAAAAACTGTTATGAGTCTCAAGGATGGACTATCTTTGACAGGATGATTGAGCAATAGCCAGAGAATGAATGAATAAGAATAGCTCCTGGAAAATCAGCCCATCAGCCCATCAGTGTGATGACTGAATTTTAATTAGGAAGCCTGAGTGTTTTCTCTAGGACTTTGTTTGAACTATATAAAACCTGTATGACCTAATTCAATTAGATGAGAATTATAAAAAATTCTTATTTACCTCTAGGTTAATTTTAATTTGGTTAGAGATAAATTATAACTATTAGAATGGTAAATATTATCAAATCTAGGCTCTCCATTGATATAGAGTCTGAAGAAGGACTTGAATTCGAGGATTATAATATTTCATTAGTTTTGGTAAAAGTTCATTACTTAAGTAGGGAAAATTCTGCTATCAGATTTTATCTTGCATTCCCACCACATGAGCCAAAGCTAAATTTTAAACTGAATTCCTTCTAAGTGTGAAACACATTGAGAACTAGAAATTCCAGAAAACTGTACAGCTGTGAAGATCTAGGTCATAATCCAAAATCCAAAACTTTTGATTTAATACATCTCTGAAAAAAGCAAAGCAATAACAGCTTTAGTTTGTAGCACTAATAATGTGAGTTGAGGGGAATGCTAAGGTTATAGATAGGCATTATTTCTCACCATTCAAACTTAACTAGATCAATAATTCTTTCTTAAATTATACTTTCACTATGATAGAAAGACTGCTGCTTTTCATCGGTTGCATTAATACTAAGTGCTCCCAAATTCCACAATTAAATAATTGTGTTAAACTAATGTGTGATCAAAAATAGTTACAGTTATATTGATTTATGTTGTAGCTCTAAGAATGGAATTTGAAAATTTGGCAGGATTGTAAAATAAAACCTTTTAATAATAAAGCTGAGCATTTAACTATTCCATACTGCATTTAGTTATTAGAGAAACAGAAGCACTGACAGTTTAAAAATGCTCTTAATTGATAAAGATATATTTCTTCTTTTGAAGTTTATTATATATTTATCTTTTATATGCAGGGATATATTTCAAGGATAAAATTTGAAACAGTTAAGTGATTTACTTTGGATGTGGATGTAGCAACTATATTGAATGTGAGAGAAAAAAATAAATAATGAATCCTGGAATATGTGTGCCACTCTGAATAGATTGTATGTGGACAAAGAAGAGTGGGACCACATTTGGATTTTACTTTCCAGCACCAACTGTAAAGTTCTTATACTAGAGAAAGGCTTTAGAAATATAATATTTGATCCAAAGAGCTTTTTTACATTTCCTTTCCCTCCTCCTTTTCCTTTCTAATAACATGGTCTGAAAAGGTTTAAGATCTAGGGTTTCAGGTGTTCTGTTCCATTGTGTTTTTTGGTTTATTTTCCAGTGAAACTTGCTGTGGATCTCAGAGTACAGTTGCTCCACTTCTGTTTCATAACTTGGCTATCCCACACTGTAAGAAGTAGTATAAATCTAGAATCAAGACTTTCCAGCACTGACATTTCATCTGATTAGGGACATAAGTCTCCAGTCTCAAATTTATATAAATTTGAGATAACTCTTGTATCACTGCATTATATAAATTTATTATATCCCCCCCCCCCATAAAATCAATTCTGCAGCACAGTTCTTGTTTCTTAAAAGTGCAATTTATTCTTTAGCTTCACATATAACCATAGGTTCACATATAACTTCTTTCATGCTGTATTCAAAAGGGAGATTTGCTTATGGAAAGTCTTTTCATGATAATGCCAGGGACCTGGTTTGATGCTTTCAAACTCAACAGAGAGAAAGACTTCTAAGATTAGAATTCAGAGATCAGAGAAGTAAATATCTGAATTGTAAACTGAACTGTGTAACTGTTAGGGTTTTAAGGACAAAAAAAAGAAGTGTTTCTGTGTTCAAAATAAGTAATTCCAAATCAGATATCATACCACTTGTAAAGGGGAAGAGTCAAAATATATATATCTTTGCTGTTTGTTATAGCTTCACTTCTTTATTTTTCATACTTATTTTTCATACTTAATAACCACAGGAAACAGTAGAATATTTTTTTCTTACTGAACTTCATTCACAATAGACAGATTCTTTCTTTTTCATTGTTAAGCAGGAAAGGATCCTAGTCCTAGATAATTAAAAATTATGTCTTGTAGTGACAAAAACACATGATTACTTACAACCTCTCCAAAACTCCAAGGTATTCTTTCCTACTAATAGTGTTAAGTAGCAGAAGTATAGTATAAGATTACCTTGTTTTATGGTTTTATTTGGAGAGAAAATTTGAATTCCTTCTTTATTAAAAGTGCAGTTAGATGTAAATTTAAATGGAGGGATAGTTCTGCATTTGACTTGTGTTCTTCTCCCTATTTAAAATACTTCTAATAGTTATAATAAATACTGAGTAATCTAAATGATATTAAATGTACAATGACACATCTTTTTTTCTTAAGAACAGACAACAGTAGCTGTAAACAAATGCCAGTCATACACCTGGTTAACAATAACACCAAGCCATAGAAGAGGACATTACTGCAATGAGTAAGAAATAATAGGAAATTAACAGCACGTTCCCTTGATTGTTTTCTTACAGCATTGGACCAATGCAAAAATACTGGGAAATCACAGGAAAAATTATTCTAGATAGCATTTCCATTTGATGTTTTCTGCTTGTGTCCAATGTCTTACACCTGAAGAAAAAAAATCTAATCCTCTGCATGTGGACAGAGATTCTATGCAGAACCATTTTAACTGCTTGATACTCTTCAGCCTAACATGTATGAACAGGAGGTAGATAGAATCCATGATGCTTATACACAATGGGATAACTTTACACACAGTCCAGTATTATGCAATTTAACAATCTAGTCTCAGTATTTAAAAAAAAAAATCCTGTCTGGAAATGTAAGAGTAATGTCTAATGTGCTATCAAGTAGTACAAGAAGTACTAGACAGAAAGATAAATGTGCAGACCTTGGAATAGATCAGACCAGAACAAATACATAGCATGAACAGAGTATTGAAAAAAAGATATGCTGATTAAGTGAGAATGGAGGGCTCCATGATACTTATGATCACCTAAACCTAATTCCCATGGATCTCTTATAATACCAGAATCCAGAAAACACATCTGGAGCTCTTACATGTGTTCCTTATAGAGGCAACCTAAATACTACTCCTCTGTCAAACAAGTGGCAAAACATCAGTCTTCACTGCATATTATTTTTTATCCAAACTTGAAAACCTGTATTCTAGAAAAACCCAACTGTGTCAGCGCTGCTTAACCTCCATTAGAGATTTCAGTAATTTGGCTGTCTGTCTTCTCTGAAGCCTAAAAGCTGTTACTTGATTGTCATGAAGTGGAATGGCTGATGGTCATCATTAGTGCAGTGGATAAAGGCTGGAGCTGAGAGGTAAGAAGAATTAAAAAAACCTTGCTGCTTGCTTTGTGTGTGCTGTATCTAACACTATACTGCAAATGAAGTCTAAGATTTTGCATATGGAGTTGTCATTCTGTCAATTTTCACACATATGCCTTCAAAACATTTAAGAAAGGAGGCATAATTCAAAAAAATCAGTTGCACTTCTTCAAAACATCAGGTATGTTACTATTGACAATACACAATTATAATTCCCCTCTATTTTATAGAAGAAAGTGTTTACATTTTAAAACTTTTTTAAAGAAAGGAATGTCATGAAAAGCACAGAGTAAGTTGCTGAGAAGTGCTATAACAATAAAGAATGTAAGTGATTTCAGTGAAATCATGTGAACTGGTTCTAATTACATGCACTCAGTTTGAATTTCAAATGTGGAAAACCACAGGAAATCAGGAGTATATTTTGGAATGCATTTGTTACATTAGAGAACAGAGAGAATAAAAATCTCTCTGAAGTAAATGTAGGCTACTAAAATATTAACCAGAGTGAGAAGCATAAAACTATCAGGAAAAGACTCTCCTCTCCTCTCCTCTCGCCTTCCCCTTGAGGTTTGTTTTAAAAAGTATTATATTGGAAATTATATGATTAAAAGAAATAATTATAAACGTTTTACATTTAGTTTAATCTGATTCTAAGATAAAGGTATGAGGAAGGAAAAAAAAAAAACTTTACTTCAATGTCTAATTTTAGGAATATAATAACAAAACTTGCTAAAATTTGCATTGAAATATGATGGAAAAATGCTCAGCATTCCTCTGGTCTCTAAAGAAAGGTTTCATTTCCCCCTTTCATATCAGAAATAGTGTGACCAGCAGGACTAGGGAAGTGGTTGTCCCCCTGTACTCAGCACTGCTGAGTCCATACCTTAAAGATTATGTTCAGTTTTGGGCCTCTCACTACAAGAAAGAGACTGAATTTCTAGAGTGTGTCCAAAGAAGGGCAATGAAGCTGGTGAAGAGTGTAGACAACAAGTCTTACAAGGAGTGGCTGAGGAACCTGGGGTTGTTTAGTCTGGACAAAAGGAAGCTCAGGAGAGACCTTATCACTTTCTACAACTACCTGAAATGAGACTGTAGCCAGGTGGGGATCAGTCTTCTTTCACAGAATCACACAGAATCACAGAATTGCAGGTGTTGGAAGGGACCTCTGGGGATCATCTAGTCCAACCCCCTTGCCAAAGCAGGTTCACCAAGAGCAGATTGCACAGAATAGTGTCCAGGTGGATTTTTAATATCTCCAGAGAAGGATACTCCACAACCTCTCCGGGCAGCCTGTTCCAGTACTCTGTCACCCTCACGGGAAAGAATTTTCTCCTTATGTTTATGTGGAACTTCTTGCGTTCCAGTTTGTGCCCATTTCTATTTGTCCTGTCACTAGGCACCACTGAAAAGAGACAGGCCTCACCCTCTTGACACCCATCTCTTAGATAGTTATAAGCATTGATAAGATCCCTTAGTCTTCTCCAGGCTAAACAACCCCAGGTCTCTCAACCTTTCCAAGCAAAAAGAGATATTCCAGTCTGCTTATCAACTCTGTAGCACTTTGATGGACTCTTTCTCTAGTTGTTCTTTATCTCTGCTGAACTGAAGTGCCCAGAACTGGACACAATGCTCCAGATATGGCTTCACTAGGACAGAGCAGAAGGGGAAGAGAACCTCCCTTGACCTGCTGGTCACACTCTTCTTGATGCACCCCAGGGTACCATTTGCCTTCTGGCCATGAGGGCAGACTGCTGGCTGATGGTTAACTTCTTGTGCACAAGGACTCCAAGGTCCTTCTCCATGGACATACTTCTGATAAGTCACCCCTTAACCTGTACAGGTGCATGGGATTGATCCTCTCTATGTGCAGAACCCTACACTTGTCTTTGATATACTTCATTAAGTTCCCCTCCAATGAAAGCTCTATCTTGTCCAAGTCTTATTGAATGACAGAACCAGGGGATGTTTAGATTGACTATTAGGAAAAATGTCTTCACCAAAAGGGTTGTGAAGTACTGGACCAAGCTGCTCAGGGAAGAAGATGAGTCACTATCCCTGGAGGTATTTAAAAGATGTGTAGATGTGTCATGGGTTAGTGGTGGACTTAGCTGTGCTTGGTTAATGGTTGGACTCGATCATCTTCAAGGTCTTTCCCAATCTAAAAAATTATATTACTGCAAGGGGAAAACTGTTTCTCTCCTAGTTGCCCTTCAAGGGATTGAATGTCCTGCCTTCATCTCTCTATCCTTGAGAAATGAGGAACATTACACTTATCTTATGCACTAGGTGGAAAACCCCAGCTCTCACTTTCTCAACAGCAAATGAGGTGTAAACTTTACCTTGCCACAGAGAGAAAACAGGTTTTTTTCACTTAAGCCAATCACACTGGTCTAATTAATTTCCTATCTACCTGGAATCAATAAGGAAGAGAATAGTTGAGACAACAATATATCCTCCCTTGTGTACTCTTGCTTTTTCTTTTAATGGCATAGACACATACACATACAATAGTCTTGCAGTGTCGTGGAAAAATGTGATTGCTCTGAGAATCTTTGAATTGAATGCCTTTCAATTTTGTATGTTGACCATACCATGCACCACCTCAAAGACAGGTATTATCACCATGTACAATCCCAGGGCCATAGCAGTACATATCTGCAGAACAGAAGTATCCACCAGATGCCCCACAATCTTTAACTTTCAAAACAGGCTATGGAACCAGATGCTAAAAGATAAATCAGGACTGTCAGCGTACAGAACTATTTTGAAGTAACCATTTTTCAGGGATTTCTTAGTTTTCAAACACCCAGATCTTTCTAATACTGTGGAAAAAAGATACAGGAAGGAAAGGTTCAAGCCTGCTTTGACACTATTCTAGTCTCATAGAACTACTGAAAAATGTCTGTATTCCAATATGCAATTAAAGCAATTATGGTACCTCAAGACTACATTATCCAGATACAGTTCTGATCCTGTCCCCTCAGGAGGAGATAGAAGGATAAAGAGAAATACCCATGTTTGTCTTTAAAGCACATCTTATTTTGAAACAAATAAATGAATTCACATAGCCATTTCAAGTTTAAGAACCAGAGACTTATAGTCTAAGTAAAATCTAAACTAGAAGCTCAGTAGTAACATCCACGCTCCCATTTCAGATGTGTTGGGTTGTTTTTTTTTTGATAATATTTACATTCTCTGCAGCTACTTTAAAAGTGGATAGCTGATGAGTGTAGTATTAATCACTTTTTGAAGTTTCTCACTGGGGACCAGGAAGTAAGAAAACCTTACTGCGAATTTTTAAAGGAAGTACATCCTCTGTAGTACATGGCTATTTTGGTTTTGTTGTTTTTTCTCCCAACACATTAAAGTTGAGCTCCAGAAAACTTAGTTAAGCAAGTACTTAGCTTCTAACAAAGAAACACTAAATGTATTGAATTAGGCAGCAGTGGCAGTTTGTCCTTGGTGCAACTTTATATAGAATCTTTGTTAACTAATAAACTGGAACAAACCCCCAACTTTTATTTCCTAGAATATAATATACTACTTTACGTATCAATAAAAGATTTTAGCCCTTTTATGAGAGTGAATATATGCTAGATTCTATACATGAATGTTAAGTCACTATTAACTTTTCAAGAGTTTTCCTTTCATTTTTCTTAATCAATAAAAAATGTGACTTAAAACCAAAATAAAATATAGAAGCCATTCTTCTGCTAACCTGTAGATATTATGTACAATTAACTAATTGCTAACTCATAACTGTGGTGAAAATTTCCTTTCTCTGCTAGTTTAAAGTATCTTTTGTGAGGCATCTTGTCTTTTAACATACTTGTGCTACTATTATATAAATGTTCATTTCTTTCTTCATGGGTCTCAAGAATTCCAATTATGAGATGTTGTATTAAGATACAGAATTGCAGTTCCACATATGGTGTTAATCCAAACTAATAAAATGCAGCTGACTGAATCCACTGGCTAAATATAGGAATCTATATAATTGATAGAAAAAGATAATTTTTAAAGGCAGCTATGGGAATTTGGAAATTAAATGAATGTAACTCAAGCATTATAAATAGATGGAAAATTTCTGGAAGGTTATGCATCAAAGCTGGTCCTCAGTTAAGGGGGTTTTTTTGAAGATATTAATCTACCTCAAATGTTAGCATAAATATTACTAGTAAATTTTCTCTTTTGAACTTCATATGACATTGTAACATTGTGAGTTTTGCATATAGCCATGTGTTAAAAAAATAAACCAAAACTAACCAGCTGACCAGACGAAAACCAGGCTTCAGCCTATATTAATACATGCCACTCTGTTTTTTTGTTTTAATTGTGTTAGTTTGCATTTACAGTCCATTCAGAGATACTGTGGTCAGGGTACACATACATCATACCCATACAAACTGGGTATGATGTTTATGCACAGAATCACTGTTCACATGCAAAGGAAATAATTTTCTCTTTAGACTGGAGTAATAACCTGAAAAAGTTGCAAAATGGAAAATACCAAATTGCAATGCCTGAACTTGTGACTGTCCACACTCATAATAGAGGTACTGAGTTAATTCAAAACATGGAAGAACAAGCCAGAAGGATATCGTTGATTTCAGTGGAGTTTAGGAATGGGCTTCTACTGTGAGGCTATTGTCTTGGATCATTTAGAGGGAAGAAAACTGTTGTCACAGCAGACTGCTGTGCTCTATGGTCATGGAGCCAAAATGCATTTACTTTAACCACTGGAGACTCTATTTAAGATATTGCCATATTTGATGAAAGTATCATTTAACATAAAATCTGACAAAATATACATGATTAGTGATAAAGACAAATGGGTGTGTGAGAGTATAAAGATTAGAAAACATGAGTGTGTTGTCAGCTAGTGTAATATATCCTGACAGCTGTTTTAGCTTATGTAAGTTTCAATTTTAGCTACAATACTTGTTTAAAGACATTTAAAGGAGTAATTCAAAATTACAGTACTAAAGAATTTTATTTTTTTCTGTGAAGTTCATGAGTACAGCAAAAACTTAATTTGAGGTCTACTTCTAGATCATATTTGAGGTAATAAGACTCCACCACTATTACTTGAATTAATGAAATTATATTGATTTTTCTTTTTATTCTCCTAGTCATTAGAAAATATTTTTAAGATTTTGCGGATGGTGCTTGATAATGTTTTGAGTTTTGATACAATTTACACTATCAACACTTAAAACCAGTGTGAAATCACTGGTTGTTCTTTATTTGTTTTAGGAAAAAATTCCGTAAATTGATATTATGACATTAATTTCTAGTTTTTATGCCTCTGAATGGACGGTGTAGATGCATCTCTTGGGACATGATTATTTACCATTTGCAAAATGGTACTTGCCATCCCTGATCTTGAGTCAATCATGTACACTGGTTTCTTGAAAAATGCAATACTGGGTGTTGACCTTATAGCTACAGATCTAAGTGCTAGATAAAAACAGTCTGTGGCAAATAAGGAACTAACAATGTCAAGTTAATAGAAAATGTATGAGTGCTAATTTTAAGAACTGTATTTTGATTAGGAATGAATAAAAATGATCAATACCTTACATTAGAAATTTTATTCCTGTTGCTTGTGATTAGTTATTTATTAAGAAGTCAACACCATTTCAGATTTAGTATAACTAAAGGACATAATGAACTTGGACTGCAATGTTGACTGAAATATTGATTGAAGAATGTGAAAATTCAAGTCTTCTTAGAATCTTGACTTCTTTTCACAGACTGTCTATAGTGGGCACACATGGCCTGTGGGAATTTACAGCTGGAGAGAAAGCTGAAACTGAGACCCAGGGGAAGAGTTTAACCTCGGACATCATCTTACAACCTACTGGCCTTGTTAATAATACAGATGTTATCTATTAGATAAAAAAAGACAAGAAACAGACCTAATATTCTATATCTGACAGTTAGATATGAGAGAATTTGATGGATACCTATTCCATCTGTGTTTCATAGTACCAGTTACAATGTAACTCATAAAACACAAAAATACATAGCATGAATCACCTATTGTAATTTTAACTTGTATTGGAGATTAGTGTTGTGCTTAATGGATCTAGAACCATAAATAATATAATTTTAATAAAAAATGCTAGCAGAGCAATTACTTTTTAAGCATATGTCCACAGATAAGAAAATTGAATGACAAATTGGGTTTGTAAGAAAATGAATTTGCATTAAAAAAAAGCTATTAGTCAATTTAGTGGCAACGTGGGAGATCAAGGTTATGTATCTTTGCTCCTTAGGTTAGGAAACCTGTTTTATGAGAGATGATATATTTGGGCTTTAAGGCAAATAGGGTCTCAGTGATTTTTCTCATCTCGGTTTCAGTTTTATTAGTGTCATCACACAGAATAGGATTTACTCCTTTTTTTGGAGTAGCAGACAAATGGCACCTTCTAAAATGTCAGGGAAATGCCATAGCCCTGTAATTGAAGCAAGTGGATGGTCAAGATTGGAGATGAAGTGTTTGTTTAATTTGGTTTCTGCAATTTAAAAAAAAAATTCCAATATTAATTCGGTTCAAGTTTCAGTATAGTAAGGTGAAGGAGTAAAACAAGCAAGAAAGCACAGGTAACAATTCCTTATTACAACCTTTCTGATTAAGGACATTTATTTTTTTTTTTCCCAAGTGAGAGTTGCCCTGTTAATATCCTTAAGAATTACCTTGGTTAATTTTTGCTATATTCAAAAATAAATTCTTCAATTTATTTTATGCATTCTTTACCCAGTGATAAATTCTTATGAGGACATTAGGATGAAAATGCAATATTAATTTTCAAAAAATGACACCTTTTATTAATTTATACTTTCAGAAATTACTTTTTAATATATAATATCTTAGCAATTGTGAGTGGGAGCTGGAAGTGTTTATTGTCTGCCCAAAATAGTTTTTCTTGGTAGCTTTTCTCAGCAATGAATTATTTAAAAGATTGCATTATTTTGAAGAATGTTTTTCAGCTTAACTGTTGCGCTCAATTTACCTAAATGTTCTGTGATATGTCCTGTCTTGTACCCTCTGGCAACGAGAAATAGTGCTGTCAGTGTCTATTCTTTCTAACACACACACACAAAAGAAAAAAAAGTAAAAAAAAAAAAAGTCCAAGTTTGACATATGGGTGAAGAATACTGTCCTGGTTTGAGTGAAAACAGACCTAATTCTGTTTAGTAATTTTACTTTTCAGCTCAGTTCTTCTAATTAACT